>JAVTVY010000770.1:0-33342 GCA_036873755.1 Hanleya hanleyi
ATATGTGTTTTAAGGTGGGTCGTCGGGAACCAAACTGAGCATTCTGCGCAGGTTTTGGCGCAGTTTTGCCGCCCTCTGCCGTGTAAACAAATATCGCCATTACCTCCCCTTGTCTGAAATCTTGAACCAGGGCACACTTGCATGAAAGTTCGTAACTTACGGTCACCTTTAGACTTACGACGAAGTTTTACGATCAATTTTACGATGGGCTTACACGGCTTTCACGAACCTCATCGTAGTGGTCACCGTAAATCTCCACCTTACGTAGGCTACGTAATTCTTAATTATATGCGCCACAACAGGCTGAACAACAACAACAGCATGTGCTCGTACCGAAGGTCGATGCTGCGGAGCGGTTGATGTCGGCCCTACCTAAGTTGGCTTCCCCCGATCAAGAAAACTTTGGTAATCGGTAAAAGCATTGAAGATGAAATCAGGAAATGGTGTGCCTTTTATCTGGATCTACAGAGAAATTCATCACTGTTTAAATCTAGAGAACCCAACTACCATCTCTGCAAACAGCGGGTTTCGACAACACATTTCTCGACTGTTGTTGTGCATGGACATCGATGCCTGTTGTTTTATTAGCTCAAAGGATCTCGGAAAACGCAGTCATAGGTGAGTCAATTATATTATGATGAAGTATAAAACTGTCCGTGTTGAACCTGAAAGTGTTGGGCGGGGAGGGGGTGATACTTAATATCATTCCTGCTGCAGCCTGCATGTGGTAAGGGAGTTGTACAGGTTGGGGAAAATACCTTGATCGAGGTATTATACCTTCATTGGGGTATTATACCTCGGTCGAGGTATAGACCTATTCCTCGATTGGGGTATGTCAACTTCAGTTTTTATATATTTATGGAAAATGTCGACATCCACACATACCCCGGACTGCATGGATCTTTTAACAACATCTATGGCTTCATTGTTCCATGTTTTTCACATCAATTCATTGCTTCGTTTTATGCGACTAATCATTTAAATTAGCCACTTCAATATTTTAAAAATGAAAGATGGCTTCAAATGACATATTTGGTGAAATTTATTCTGTAAAGGAAAATGGCATGTGATGGCATACTTCGATGTCCGGAACTCCGAAGGTCATTCGCAAATTGGAGGATTTGAGAGACTATGCCTAGTTGATAAATCAAGATTAATTCACAGACCCATAATCTAATCTGCTAGCATGTGCACATAAAAAACAGACCTCTGCTCTGGGTATTCTGACACTGCCATGTATGTGCATGCTAGGAAATTGTGCATTGCATCGGACAAGTTAATCTAATTTACTCATCAGTCAATGCATCTACATTCATGCAAATTTGGGATGGAATTATCTCATCACATTCTATTTAATTACATAATAAATTTCCCTGAATGTCATTTGAAGCCATGTTTCATTTTTGAAATATTGAAGTGGCTAATTTGAATGATTAGTCGCATGAATGAAGCAATAAGTCAGCCTGAGGGCCGTAGCCAGGATTTACTGAGGGGTGGTTCGCCTTCACTCCAAAAGGGCACATCAGGTGGTTCGCTGTATGGGAAAAGCCTGGACAAATAGGGGGTTCGCTTCAGTTTGAAAAGGGCATTTATATGAGAAAAATATATAATACATGTATTTCCGAAAGGGGGGATTTTCCCGAATCCAAATAAACCCCCCTGGCTACAGGCCTGTAAGTTGCTTTGAAAACCATGGAACAATGAAGCCATATATGTTGTCGAAAGATCCATGCAGTCCAGGGTATGTGTGGATGTCCACATTTTCCATAAATATATAAAAACTGAAGTTGACATATCCCTATACCGTACCCCATTCTAGGTACAGGCCTATACCTCGATCGAGGGATAATACCCCGATCAAGGTATTTTCCCTAACCTGTTGTACTGGTAACATGGTTTTAAATTTGTAACAGACTTGTTGTCATTTAATACAGACTTGTGAAATAATTTTATAGAATAGGTTGGAAAAATACCTTCATTGAGGAATTATATATATCTTGATCGAGGTATAGGACAAATTCAATAAAGTATTAATTTCATGGAAAGCCAAGCCTTTAAGGTTGACCAAAAAAAAATTGAAAGTGAACAGCCATGATTCACTCATGTTTACAAATTGCCATCCTAAAATCTTATCAAATTTAAGTTATCAGGTACTCTGCTAATAGAATGCCTACATAAAATCTAATCTTCCGAGGCTAAGGCCATCCACAATAATATATGTGTTTTCAGTAACCAACTTTAGAAATATTGGGTAGGTAGGCAGGATTTTTTTTTTTTTTTTTCTTTTATTTTTTTTTTACTTTATTGTTTACAATTTCATGGAGTACTACTGAATAATATAGAAATAAAATAAAATGTCCACACAATTGTTTTTTTAACTGCAAAATGTATGGGTAGGTAGAGTTAATGGAAACAATAATATTATTTTGGATGGAATAACCTTGCCATCATGCTATCTAGCATCTGGTCAACTTCATACATGTTTATCGATATAATTTTTGCATATCTCTCTTCTAATTGTACCCTCCCCTCAGTAATGTTGAGAGGGAGTGATGGTGCAAATAGGCAGCAATGCGGATTTGATATTTTTGTAACATCAAAAATGTCTTTCCAGGATCATGGGAAATTGTTGACTGCCTCTCTGTTGCAGGAAGCCTATCTTTATATGTATAGTATGATTTTTTTTTTAATTTGGTGCTAATGCTGAACTATGAAATAGGTCATTGGATTACGCTTGTAATTTCCTTTTTCTTCACCATGAAAAGTCAAGTTTCACCTAAGTGAAAGGACTAAGTGATCATTTATTTCACTTTTATTTTTCAGGTGGTTTAAACTGGAAATCGATTGAATATTCTGAGATTTTGTTTGGTGGGAGAAAAACCTCAAATTTTATCCTGGTACAATGTAAGTACATACATGTTATTGTACAATGTATAAAGTATGCTGTTGTGGCAGTTGACAATCAGCTATTCCCCCCTCAGCATAATAGCAATGAACAGACTTGGAACATGTGAGCAGCTCCTGGCAGCAATATGTGTATAGTGAAATCCCATTTGTCAACATGGGAAAGTATTTTTAACTACATGTATTGGTAATTGACATATTCCCACATATTAATAAAGCATGGGACCAATGAGATTTTACAACCCACAGATTGCTTCAAGAAAAGGCTGACTAAATTATCACCTTATGCTGGAGTTGCTCTTATTCCAGTTTACAAGATACCATTGTTGTTGAATAGGAGACACTGGGTCATACACCTGGTAATGAATTACATGTAGAAGCCAGCCTACTGAATAAGAGTCGCTCATTTCTCAAAGGGGCCCTTGGCGGCCGAGTTGTCCAAGGCGCTTCGCTGGGGACCGTTAGCCTAGCACCGCTGAACTGGCATGGGTTCAAGTTCAGCTGGTACATCCATGTTTGTCAGTTACGGGGAGGGGCGGTGGTTCTCTTCGGGTACTCCAGCTTCCTCCACCAACCAAATTGACTGTCACCATATGAGTGAAACAAATTTGAGTGTGACATTAAGCCAAATTCCCCCCCCCCCCCCGCCACAAACATTTCTCAATCTGACACATATTTATTTTCTCTAATTAATTGGGTCAAAGTATGTTCACTAATTATGATTTTCGGTTTCTACCATATTCTAGAGCAATTATCAGATTATGCTCATGATAATAAATTTACATGGTCGCCATATGGTTCACCAATCAGGGGACTTTCAAATGTGATCGACATAGAACCATTTTGACCCACTCTCTGACATACAAGGTTGGTTCACCCATCATTAGTTTCTCATCACCATGTCTCATTAAATTCACATGTCAGTGTGGTTCCAAACCACACCCGTATTGAAAAATTTGAGTAGTGACATTGCCCCAAATATCATTGAAGGGTGACCGGTTCATTATTCCAATTACATTCTAACAATAAACCTTCAATTTTGTTTCTATTTTCAGAGCAAGCGAAATCATTGTTCTTTGTGAGAAGACATTGACATATAGCAACTTCTCACCTGCTGATGTTGGTTGCGAATTTCTTGAACTTGGATGTTGACCGATACTGATATTGTGAATTATAGAACATGAGTGCCCTGCATCATTCCATGGATGTGTGAAATGAGGATATGAAATGGTCACCCACCAGCTTCAAACGTGATGAGAATTACTATCAAAAACTTCAACTGTGGGCCAGTGACTCATCGCTGTATAGCTGAAAGATTTCTGAATGCAACATTAAACCTTAATTCTATCTTTCTATCTGCGCTCTCCGGATATGGACATCTAATTCAAAACAACCAGAGGGGATGAAATTTACAACACATAATGGCTGACAAAATTATTACAAATATGGAGTTTAGGTCATGGAAGCAATCCAAATAACCCAACAGATCTTCACCATTGCAGACCCACTCTCTGTCATGGTATGGCTTTCTCAGGTTAACAAGGAATATGGATTGTGATTTTATCATTTACTAGTGTGTTCCATTGTCAGATACACCCTCAGATTGATTTACTTAGAAAAACTTGGTGACAAGCTTGTTTGTGGATGACTCTCAACATTGTCCATTACCGAACAGAGTAGACCCATGATATCAGCTTCATACACAATGTTGTAATGTGTGCTTTTGAAGTAGTTGAATATCAAACATGCTTATACTATGATATCATACTGGATGCATTTTCCATTGCACTGGTCTACAGATGAACACTTTCTGTGTCAATCATAGTTAATGAAGACTGAATGTGGAAATCAGTCAGAAGGTGTTACACTGACATCAGAAGCTACAGCCAGCTAATATGGAATAGGGCAATTCCATGGTAACTTCTGTAACACTTTAGCCAGAACCTTTATGCTAACACCAGATTTTTAAAACTATGAATTGCATCCAGATCCTTCCAATTTTTCAAGATACTAATGTTAATTGGTAAGTTTGTTTTCTACACAAACACAACAGTATGTTATCAATAATATTGAATTAATCTTCTTGCAAAGTTCAGTAACTGATGTTACAGTCAACGGACATACCCTTGGAGGGTACTTTGTTTCTCTGACAAAACCTCTGAATACTATTCAGTTAATCTGGGAACTGAAAGTCTTTTCTTATAATAAAATGTCTGGATTGTGTATTGTCCCACTCATGAACAACTGATGCAACACCATTTTATTTCCACCTAGCTAAACATATAACTCATGTTACAGTAACTCCTGTTATGGTTTGTCCGAATGAAAGAAGAAACAATTCAATCTCCTGAAACATGTTTCTCTTGTGTCAAAAAAATGTCTCAAACAACATGAACAATGTAATAAAAGAACTGAATAAAATCTCAAATTCATCAACATGATTACTGGTCAATTCCATCAGAAATTCAAAACATAAATAGTATTGTCTGACTGTAAACGTCATGAAGGCTACATGTATAATCTTATTAAAACTTCTAGGAACTGATAGTGGCCATGGCTATTTGTATACATCAGCTTGATTCAAGTTTCAAGATCATCTGCTCTTTGTAGTAGAATAACTCATCCTGCAGAAATGGCCATTGTCAATGATTCCCAGCAGCAGTCTACATCAAGAAACACTTCATCTGTATCCATGCCAAGAGTGGTCACCACACTGAGGAAACGGGCTCAGCCATACCAGTCACCAGTCTCCCAATATCAGGATTAGCAGTGATTTGGTGCTCTACAGCAGCAGTATCCCTTGACAGGATGAGCGAGACCAGTGCCCCATCTGTAATCTTAAGATGATGTACACTAGCTACTTTTTTTACACATTTCGATGATATTATTAGAGTCATGGCCCTTCATCCCACCAGTCAATACTTTCTTTTCCGGACCATATCTTTGCTCACTATTTGATGAACATCTTCAAAACTTACATGGAAGATGCTTAGTACCATACAGATGTGTACTGTCAGATTTTCTTTACATGTTTCAATGGATTTTCACGGAGTTATGTCCCTTCATCCTGTCAGTAATTTTTTGTCCAGACCATGTCACTCACTACACCTTGTAGATGTGCACTGTCCGGTTTTTACAGGTTTCAATGAATTTCCACAGAGTTGTGTCCCTTTATGACATCAGTCAATAAGTTTTTGTTTGAACCAGATCTTGGTTGATATTTGACGGACAGCTTCGAAGCTTAAACGGAAGATGCCTGTAGTACTGTACAGATATGAATGTCAGGTTATACACATTTCAATAATTATTCATGAGTTGTGAGTAATTGCAAGCAAATCGAATCAACTAGGTTGCTCATGTTACAGGACCCCATTTTGGTAACTCATGTTACGAAGTTCAGTAGCTTCATGAAAAAAAAATTGATGCTTGGATGAAATATTAATTCCACTGCTATAATTTCTTTCGGTGTGTCTCAAAGGCAGAAAAAAATGAACTGTGCAGACAAGAACTTCAATAATAATTTTCCATGAAAACTAAATACAGGTACTGTCCCTTTTCAGTAACTCAAGTTACAATAACTCAACACCAAAGATATGCTTCTTTAACCACCAGTTTTAGAATGACACTTCTCCAATAAAAAGTTTAAAACCATTTTGGTTCAGCTGGCTATAACCAGATGAACTCTAATCAGCAGTGAAATATCAGTAATTTGTACATTTTAAGGGTTGAAAATTTTGGTAGTCATTAAAACTGCCAAATTTTCAAAATCAAGCAGTAAATGAGTTTATCAGCACTAAACTGTGAACCTTGAAGGACCTACCCAGAATAATATATGCATCATTTTGCCCACAGCTGAAATTTATTTTCGAAAGTTTTGTCTGTGATATCGTGGAATTGCACATTATCTCGATAACGAAAAATCATAGCAAGTTGAAATTTTATGCATTTTGTTTTGATGCAGTAGTATGCAAAACTAATCTACATTAGCTCAGTAAATTGGATTACTGGGTTACTGTGATGATATAATATCACGTCTGCCGTCAACAAGGAACTTCAGTGAGGAAAATGTTATAAAAGTGGCACTGGAACAGCTCTCTCACATGTGGTCACGATTGTGATTATGACTGAAATATTGCATATGTTAAACCCTACTCATTATGAAAGATCATTTGCCATTAACTTTATCCATTTTTGTATGGCCTATGATACAAACAGTTCTTACCTTGATACTGTTTGGCAAATTTCCATTTGCAATAAACAAAACCATGTCATTCTGACTCTACCCCACAAAAGCTTCACGTTGACACCTCCCACGACCCATTCGGACCAATAGTGGCCCATATCGGCCTCAAAATGTCTATTTCCATACCCTTTTCCCACAATTCCCTGCCTGCGCATGCGCAGAATTACGATATTTCTAACACACATCCACCCCGGCGGATGCTCCCTCGCGTATGCTTCACAATGATGCCTCACAATGATGCCTCATACGACTCCGTCGGCCCATTAGTGGCCCACCCAGACCCCAAAACGTCTAGTTCCATACCCTTTTCTCACAATTCCCTGTCTGCGCATGCGCAGAATGTCGAAAACGAACGACCCACTAGTCCAGGTGGATGCCCCCTCACGTATGCTTCACATTGATACCGCACTCGACTCCATCGGCCCATTAGTGGCCCACCTAGACCCCAAAACGTCTATTTCCATACCCTTTTCCCACAATTCCCTGCCTGCGCATGCGCAGAATGTCAATCACGAACAACCCACTAGTCCAGGGGGATGCCCCCTCACGTATGCTTCACATTGATACCTTACTCGACCCAATCGGCCCACTAGGGACTCCCCTAGACCCCAAAACGTAAAAACTTATATACCACAACTGGCAATATAGGTTACCCATTGGGCACAGGCAACACGGGGTAGGGGGTGGGAGAGACGATTGAATTATAATTATTTTCCACCAAAAACAGTTTCTTTGCTTCCCAAAATATCAAACAATAATAAAAGTGTCCAACCCAAAAACAGTTCGCATTTCGTTAACATACATGGTTCGGAATACCGACCCATTCACCTGCTAACTACCTATCAGTATACAAATGTCGCAAAACGTGAAACAGCTCAAATGTGCTGTTGTATATGGTTTTACAACTCCAATATATCAAAAAGTAGCGCGGGACCCCCTAATTTTTATATTATTTTTCAATCCAATACCGCTCTGAGAAACCACAAATTCAGTATGGATAAAATGACATGGGTTTCAAGCATTCGAAGACTGCATTAATATGTAAATTATGTAATTTTACCATTATTTTCCCATTCATTCACTAGTGAAGATAGAGGAGAGATGGAAACTTCTCCCGACCTAAATATACAAAAAAGTAGTGCGGGACCCCCCATTTTTTATTTCATTTTTGAAATCTATACTAAATTTGGAACATATCAGTGAAGTTTGAACAAAATGACATGGATTTGATCCTACACCAAGGACCCACCTTAAGCACAATTTATTTTTCAGCAATTTTCAAACATTATCAAGTTGAGAAATTCAACATTCTCAAGGAATAAAAATTGAAAGGCATATTTATTACACAATTGTCGAGTCTTGTTTTTTCTAATGATCCTCTCATACGATAGCATGAAGATAGAATTCACGGTAAGTTACCATGCATGATCTAAAGAACAAACATTTCTTTTCATATAAATCATTTTGATTATTCCTTACATACTATCTGGTAAAAAATAATTGTAGATCTTCAACTGAAATAACTTTCAAACAAAATATCAAAGATTTGCTGATATTGCTGGAATTGGTAAATTCAATTTATTCACTGGGCTGGAAATAAGGCGTGGTTATGAGAACCTATTTACAGGTTACTGTGAAATTTGAGGTGGTCTGGTTATTGGGTAACCTTCTGGCAACTAGTTACCTGAATAACAGGTTACCAGTTATTTCCGGCCCTGTATTCACATTGTAATTCCATTATAGCAGGAATCCAAGACCGTGTAAGAATTAGTTTCCAAAAACTTTCATGTGAAAAATCTTTTTATCCAAGCCAAATTTAAAGCTTTGTTCATTTGAAAGAAATCTGGGGCATTTGATCTAAAGACATGATCATGCCTGATGAGTATCTAGGCATGAGGAGTATTTTCTCGCCTTTGTTATTCAATATAAATTTGAACAATGTTGTTAAGCTTATTTATCATTTTACAGAACCTTGCTATCCCTTGTGCATTATAGTAAAATTCTACATTCTCTTTGCAGTTTATTTATATCTTTCTGGAAAGTTTAATTCCCAATGATTTCACCAATTTAGTTCTTATTAGCTGCAGCTGTTATTTCAAACTCCGAACAGCGCATGTCAGCTGAACGACTGTCGTCTGGCTGACGATAGTCGTTCAGATGTATGCGCTGTTCGGAGTTTGATTTGGGGCAAAAGGCGGTTATGTCCCCTTCTCTCTAGACAAACCACTAGGGGGCGTTGGGTGTAAAGCAGACGACATGTGCAGCAAGGCAGTTCTGGCAACATTTCGTTGCACAGCAGTGAAAAAGAAGTATTAATTTCTTTCATTATGTCAGAAATTGGAGTAGAGGAGGTCTTTCAGATCATTTAGGACGAGTGGGACTTCGTGTTGAACTTTTTATACATTCCGGATGACTACAGTCTACACACTGACTGAATCAACTCAGTGAACAGGTCACAGCAGCAACAATAACAACACCATGCTGACAAATAGCAGAAACTTGCAGCTTGCACTCGGACTCAAAAGTTGCAGATTGTAAGATTCAACAGTCACCAGTTGAATTTTATGCAACCCCAGGTTGGGCCACACAGTCTTTCTCTGAGAAGCAATGCCAAAAATACCAGGTAACTCAATGATCTCAATTTTTGCTTTGATTTTGTCAAAATCAACAAATCCAGTTGTCAGCTTTTTTTCTTCGACAATTTAAATACTGGTATCATACTTATACGTAACATTTTGCTCAAACTTTATGCGAATTTGTTTGATTCCCTTAAATTATTTTTCGCAGAAATTTGAAATCACAATTTTGCAGGGTTGAATAAATCTTTATGGTAATGAAAAAGTGAAACGTTATATCTTGAACAACTCTCTAATGAGACTCAGAGTGGAGAACAATACATCTGCTGTTCCATCAGCTGCCAACGACTCGTGCAGCTACGGGTGTCCGACCTATTATCGTGTGTTTTTGAAGGTTTATTTGGAATGTATAAAAAGTACTTCTTGAAATGATATGAAAACTGACACGATGATTGCTGAGCTCGTCGGCTATCTTCCGTTATGAATTCAATCCATGACGTCACTCCCTTCTGCAAGTGCGAGAGCTATTTTTAAATCGACTTTTCAGCTCAGTTCCCACCGTGGACAGTACCAGTTATCGGACACCCATCGTGAACAAGAATTTGACGTTGAAGTACAATGTATTTTCAAGTTTTGTGTATGACAATCGTTAGTTCTGTCGTTTAAGATGATATGATCATTGTTCAATTTCTATACGTATTTACTTGAGAGCAAGATCCGGAAGACAGGGTGGTAGATCGAATTTCGCACCCCGCCACAACATGAGAAATTTCGAATTTTGATCAAAACAAAATTTATGTTACATTTCAATTTTTCGACTTTCGTGTCTACCTATAATTCTATATTTTGCATAACAATTAGAAATGCACAATTATTTTGTTTATTGCCTTGTCATCACGAGCACAACACTAGCTAAGATTCATAGCGTCTCCCTTCCCTCACCGCTATGCCGACGACAAATACATTTCCCTGGTGGTAGCTCGAACATCTCCATGGCGCACTTATTATTACCTTTGCGCCCTATTGGACCTTCAACTTGAGAAAATGGGCCGCCATGAATAAAAATACAGAAATGGCAGACTAAATGGCCATTCGTCGGTCAAAAATTAATTACAGACGTTAAAATTATTCCTATGGAGCCTCAAAATCACCTGAAATCGAGGGTCAAGAAGATGGGCATTTCCGTCATAATAGACCCCGTGTATACAAGGGATGATGATCACAACACCGATTATGGTATTTTTATTCATGGCGGCCCTTTTTCTCAAGTAATGAAGGTCCAATAGGGCGCAAATGTAATAATAAGTGCGCCATGGAGATGTTCGAATTACCACCAGGGAAATGTATTTGTCGTCGGCATAGTGGTGAGGGAAGGGAAACGCTATGAATCTTAGCTAGCACAACACGTGCGCTCGAGATGCGTGTCCGATAACTGACCTGTCCGATAACTGTTCTGACACCCGTAGGGTAAAGATTCAATGGCTGTATGTACACCGGTTTTCCGTAATTCAATTGATCTCTGTACATCAAATATTTCTGAAACTTCGATGTTTTGTGAACTATGCATCGTCCGATAATGTCAGAAAATCGTCACACGCACCAGGATTTTATTTTTATTTTATTTTTGTTTTTCATTATTTATGGCAATTTATCTGTAATTCCTAAATTAATGTTAATCATATTAAAGCCGTACCCCAGGCATGGACGGGAACAGCCAGCTGTGAGGCTGGGTTGCCCCGAGGCTATACGGTACGATTTTGGAAGCTAAAATAACACCGAAGCAAATTTATTCACCAAAAATGATCTTCATATTAGAGAGAGAATCAAGATAATACTCAATGAATATTCAAATAATTGCAGGTTTTATTCAAGGAAGAAAGGTTAATGTGAAAAAGAAAATTATATATCACTAAAAAATTTGTATGAAACCCTTTCAAAGGAAATGACCAATTTCATATTACATTTTTATTCCATCCAGGTAAAATACAGTATGACATGGGGAATATGGAGGGTAGGCCTACTCTGCAGTCTTCAGAAAAATGTCCAGGAATAGGTATGTGGGTAATAGATACCGGTACCGCATATGTAATGTATTTTGACAAGTTATAAACACATCTGTCACTCATGTCTTTTTAAGGGGAAGGGAATGTTCGCATGCAGTCCCTGTCGGTATGGCAGAACTTATCCAGACAATATCTTGGCTACTATTAATCAACTTTTAGAGTGAGTGAGTGAATATGATTTAACGTCGCTTTCAACTATATTTCAGTCATATCACGACGTTGGGTCCTATTCCTTTCCACACCCAGGAACCACACGGGTGGGCTTGGGGTCCTATTCCTTTTCACACCCGGGAACCCCACGGGTGCTCGACTTATTGAGACATTCTTTCTTTAGAAGATTCTTAGTTCCTTGCAGAGATATGCATTGTCACATATTTTACCCGTTAAAATATTTTGCTGAATTATGCCTGTGTATCGTAAACGTCATCGTAAACATCAAGAAATAAGCTTATCTGGTCCATTATATCAGTAACTTTTTTACACGGAAGAGATGCTTTAGGGTCACCTGGCAGATGTGACTTTTTCTTACTCTTAATTCATTGTTCACAGAGTTGTGGCCCTTTATCAATGACATCAATACACTTTTGTACATTGTCACTATCTCTGCCACAAACTCGCACATTCATTGGCTATTTTACTTGCTTTGAGACAACCATGTAGGATAAAATTGTGACAAACGGGTTCGAAATAATCACAAACAGGTTCGAAATATTTTTGTGATCGGTTCAGTGTTGCCATTGTGCCACGTGCACTGATGAATTCGCACTTGTTGACGTTACGCTGCATCAAGCTACATGTAGTTTGAAATAAACGCAAACCATTGAGCATAGTTTCTCTCAATTTTTGGAAGTGGTTGATGTAAATATGGTCTTCCCTGTGATATGGACAGTCACACTTTACTAGTAAAATTATTGAAGAATAAAATATCATGGGTGCCAAAACCCTTATCTTGGTTTGAGGGATCTTCCATTGTTATTTACTCAAATGCTAGTTCTCTCAGTTGATTAGTCAACTGGACCAATTGACAATCAGGAAGGAACAATTACAGAATCTTTAATATTTGATAGTTTGTATTGTGCAAGTCCCCCATTTGGTCCAAATGTTTAGGGATATATTTTGGTGAGAGCATAAGAAGGAAATCAGGTTCCCATTTGCAGGCTTCGAATTTGGGAAATTTGAGGGCAAGGCCAATTTGTTGGAATTAAGGGCATTAAGGCCTGACTGGCATAAAAGTACTTGGAAATCAGCAGTGGGCAGCAAGGCCAGTAGGTAGGGCATCCAAGGCAATGGCCTTGGTGGCCTTGGTTAAATTCGAAGCCTGCATTTGCAAAAGGCGTATCCTATTACAAATGGTACCACCATCTACCGTTTTCATTTTTCATCTATGACGGACCCACATTTTTGTGTTTAATTTATTGTTTGTAGAAGCTAATAATCCAAACTGTATACAATTATCACCCCAGAATGGATTGAAAGGATGATGAAACACCAAGCAAAATTCATTTATGTGAATTTGGAGAACGTCGTTCTGTCAAATCCATTTTGAATGCTTCATGATGTTCACATGATATTAGCAATATTATACAAATGACGTTAGCAACATTTTTCCCAGTGCTCAAAATTTTGTTTAGGCAATATTAGGCAAGATCACAAGTTGGTAATTTTTGTGTTATCTACCTTGACAGAGCTGATGTTAGACACCATTTTTTTCTCATCTCTCATTATTCCCATTTGCTCAGATTTTTTTACTAGCTTGATGAGTCAGTAGTGAACAGATAATGAAAAGTATATTATAAAGGTTTAACAGCTATTCATTTTGTTTTTCTTTGGAATGTTGCTAATGTCAATTTTTTCTATGACAGATTTTGGTACCTTTTATAATAGAATATGCCAAACTTGAAAAATGGTACTAAAATATAATCTGAACAATGTCTAATACCAACCAAGGAGATGCTGATCCATCCTTACAAATATATCTCTGGATGTTTTATTTACTAACCATGTTGTTCATGTGCTAATAAACTGCTCCTATTTTTTCTTGTGCCTCAAACTTCCATTTATCTTTCAGCTTGCAGTACCAGGCGATATGACTAAATACAGAGCCAGAGCAAGACATGTTGAAAATTCAGACCCTCTCCTGTTCATACCACAACACGACAAATGAGGATGAATCCTAGCTGCTGAGGGAAAATTCATCAGAAACCACTGATACATGCATATACTTGTGAAAACTGAGCACTATCAACATCTCTCCATGATGACAATTACTACTGTCAATCAGGTTACCAACAGGTTACCTCCTCCAGAAAACCAACATGGCAGTTTAGTGCAACAACATAACCTGTTCAGAATACTACTTAAAAAATGTAAAGTGTGTGTATTTCAGTCCAGTATACCTTTTAACCACAACATACTGATTGAACATGATCAGTTGATGATTGGACATTTAACACGATCGACAAATTAATGACCAAGGACCAAATACTAGTCTAGCAGTAGTGACCCAGCAGGGAATGTGATAAAGTGGTATAAATAGAACATTGACCAATGACTTACTTTAGTGTTTTTTAATATTTCCTAATTCTTTAAATGTTGAATCTTAGAGCTTGTAAATTTATCAACCCAAATTTTGCACGCAAGCAGATATGCCCAGTAAGGTAACGTGGGGTAACTTTGACAGTGGGACAACTTTGACACCTTTTTGTTTTAGTTATATTAGCATACTGTTACAGCTCATAGACAGTTATCTCATATTTATATATAAGATGCTGTTATCTGCTGAGGCAGCAGGGGGTAGATGGCCAGCCATGTGACACTCTTCATAAGATGGCCACTTAACATGTTGTAGTTGGCACTGGTGTAACTGTTAAAAGTTTGACACAAAAACTTCTACATGTATGGTGAAGATCTGCAATGTTCTGAGTTTATAGTAAAAATACACTATTTTAGAAGTAGTAATCATTGATGTAGTGGCTTCATCCAATTCTATCTTGTTGCCACTATTTTCAGTAAATTTGTGTATTTGGGGTAACTTTGACACCACGTTCACCACTGATTCCCATGATGATGTCAAAGTCACCCCGGCTCAACATGTCAAAAGTTACCCCAGCTGGTTTGCTATGACTTTGATGATGCATGTCAATGTTACCCCAGGGCATTCACCATGGGGTAACATTGACACATGTTCTTCTTAAAATTTACATGCAATAAATATCTGTGGTTATCACACTTAATCAGAACAGGTCCAAATGTATCCAGTGTGGATTCTTAATGGTACCCAGTGTTGACATAGTGGGTTCTGGTCTCCAAATCAGCTTGGTGATAAAGTTGTGTCAAAGTTACCACGTTTTACCTTATACTCAATTGCGAGGACACTTATTCCTGCCTGCTTCACATGCTTGCTAGTGTATTTCAAATTACAGACTCGTTTCATGATCATAAATATTACATCCAATTTACGGACATTCTTCAGTTGTAAGATTGATCCGGGTTCATGTTGGTTTACAGAAAGATGTAATATACATAAAATAAAGACTTGAAGTATGCAAAGCTTACCTCGTGTAATTTGTTATGAGACAGTCGTGCAGATCAGATCAAGATCTGAATTCAGGAAATCTTTTACTGTGTATGACAGCTAAGAGGATTTATTTATCCTTTATTTATCTTCTTGGACTGATGGGTATCTCTGATATTTGTGATCCCACATAGCATACCGAATAATACAGATCTTAGTAAATTAATATCTTATCACAGCTCTCCTGTAGAGACATATGGGGGGGGGGGGTAATGTCACACTCAAGGTTATTTCACTCATATGGTGACAGCCAGTTTTAATGGTGGAGAAAGCCGGAATTCTCTGAGAGGTGAGCAAGTAACTGGCAAACTTTTAAACATGCACCAGCAGGGCTCCAACCCATGCTGGTTCAGCAGTTTGGCTAACGATCACTAGCGAACCGCCTTGGACCACTCCGAGGTAATCGCCACTCACTAACCCTATCCTAGACATCAATAATGTATTCTGAAAATGTATAAAAAATATCTTGACAACACATTTTTTATCAATTTCCCAAATATCCCAAAATTATTTTTTCCTCCAAAAATAGATTAATAATGATTTTTCAAAGCATATTATTTATATATAAATAAATGCATAAGAAATTATTTTTGAAAGCAGCCTTGTACATATCTTCCTGGTAACTGGTTGGTAACAGGTTGGTACTGGTCAGTTACAGCTCAGTACTGAGTGGTCACAGTTCAGTGGTGGATATGCACATATCTTCCTGGTAACTGGTTGGTAACAGGTTGGTACTGATCAGTTACAGCTCAGTACTGAGTGGTTAGAGTTAAGTAGTGGATGTGTGACTGGTTGGTACTGTTCTGTTTACAGGTTGGTACCACTCAGTTACAGCCCAGTACTGAGTGGTTACAGTTCAGTACTGGGTGGATAATTGCCATATGTAACTGATTGGTACTGATCAGTAGCAGCTTGGTACTGTTCTGTTACAGGTTGGTACTGGTCAGCTACAGCTCGGTACTGAGTGGTTCCAGTTCAGTAGTGGATGTGTAACTGTTTGGTACTGTTCTGTCACAGGTTGGTACTACTCTGTTACAGCTCAATACTGAATGGCTACAGTTCAGTAGTGGATGTGTACATATCTTCCTGGTAACAGGTTGGTACTGGTCAGTTACAGCTCAGTACTGAGTGGTTACAGCTCAGTAGTGGATGTAGTAACTGGTTGGTACTGTTCTGTCACAGGTTGGTACCACTCAGTTACAGCTCAGTACTGAATGGCTACAGTTCAGTAGTGGATGTGTACATATCTTACTGGTAACTGGTTGGTAACAGGTTGATACTATTCTGTTACAGGTTGGTACTGTTCCATTACAGCTCAGTACCGAGTGGTTACAGTTCAGTAGTGGATGTGTACATATCACCATGGTAACTAGTTGGTAACAGGTTGGTACTGTTCTGTTGCAGCTTGGTACAGTTCAGTAATACCAATGGATACCACTCCGTCTCAGTAACTGGTTGGTTCCGATCAGTAACTGACCTGTCACAGGTCAGTTGTCAACAGGTAGGTACTGAGTGGGGGCCCTTTTTTGCAGTACCAATCAGTTGAAAACTGACCTGTAACAGGTCAGTTACTGAGTGGTACCAACCTGTCAAAAATTACCTGTGTAAGACATCGAACCCATATCAAACCCCTATTTAGCCTTAAAAATATGCTAAAATGCAGAAAATCAAGCGTAAAAATTAGTACGTAATTGACTGGATGGATGAAACCAAGCTGGAAGGCTATACCAGAATCACGTACAATTCCGGTTTGTAAGTCGTGTATATTTACACTTGTGACTTTACTGCATGGTATCTTACTGTCAAGTATATGGAACCCTTATAGTGGAAGAAAATATAAAGGTTATACGAGCAATAGCAGTCTATGGGGGAGGGAGGGGAGGCGGTGGCATTGACTTTTAGAAGTAATACAATTTCCATTCATAAAGGACAAGGTAGCCACCATTAAATAATTAACATTGCCCAGTGTTTTCATTGCTTTGACCGTACTTTCACGAAGATATATCAAACTGTGTGGAACCTGAAAGAATGTTAGGGTTGGTAACTGATGGGTACCACTTGGTCACAATTTGGTACCCACCAAGTTACTGATTGGCGACTGCACGGTACCTGGAGGAATATTAGGGTTGGTAACTGATGGGTACCACTTGGTCACAGGTTGGTACCCACCAAGTTACTGATTGGTGACTGCACGGTACCTGGAGGAATATTAGGGTTGGTAACTGATGGGTACCACTTGGTCACAAGTTGGTACCCACCAAGTTACTGATTGGTGACTGCACGGTACCTGGAGGAATATTAGGGTTGGTAACTGATGGGTACCACTTGGTCACAGGTTGGTACCCACCAAGTTACTGATTGGTGACTGCACGGTACCTGGAGGAATATTAGGGTTGGTAACTGATGGGTACCACTTGGTCACAGGTTGGTACCCACCAAGTCACTGATTGGTGACTGCACGGTACCTGGAGGAATATTAGGGTTGGTAACTGATGGGTACCACTTGGTCACAAGTTGGTACCCACCAAGTCACTGATTGGTGACTGCATGGTACCTGGAGGAATATTAGGGTTGGTAACTGATGGGTACCACTTGGTCACAAGTTGGTACCCACCAAGTTACTGATTGGTGACTGCATGGTACCTGGAGGAATATTAGGGTTGGTAACTGATGGGTACCACTTGGTCACAGGTTGGTACCCACCAAGTTACTGATTGGTGACTGCATGGTACCTGGAGGAATATTAGGGTTGGTAACTGATGGGTAGCACTTGGTCACAAGTTGGTACCCACCAAGTTACTGATTGGTGACTGCACGGTACCTGGAGGAATATTAGGGTTGGTAACTGATGGGTACCACTTGGTCACAGGTTGGTACCTACCAAGTTACTGATTGATGACTGCACGGTACCTGGAGGAATATTAGGGTTGGTAACTGATGGGTACCACTTGGTCACAGGTTGGTACCCACCAAGTTACTGATTGGTGACTGCACGGTACCTGGAGGAATATTAGGGTTGGTAACTGATGGGTACCACTTGGTCACAGGTTGGTACCCACCAAGTTACTGATTGCTGACTGCACGGTACCTGGAGGAATATTAGGGTTGGTAACTGATGGGTACCACTTGGTCACAAGTTGGTACCCACCAAGTAACTGATTGATGACTGCACGGTACCTGGAGGAATATTAGGGTTGGTAACTGATGGGTACCACTTGGTCACAGGTTGGTACCCACCAAGTTACCGATTGGTGACTGCACGGTACCTGGAGGAATATTAGGGTTGGTAACTGATGGGTACCACTTGGTCACAAGTTGGTACCCACCAAGTTACTGATTGGTGACTGCACGGTACCTGAATGAATAGTAGGGTTGGTAACAGGTTGGTACCAACGAAGTTGGTAACCAATTGGTAACTGACCAGTACCACTCAGTAACTGATTGGCTACTGATTGGTGGGGAACTGAACGGTACCGCAAGGGGACCTTTCCTACCAGTACCAATCAGTTGCCCACCAATCAGTAGCCAATCAGTTACCGAGTGGTACTGGTTGGTGACGGCTTGCCTGTGTAGGACCCAGTCATTTGTTTGCATAGGGGGATACCATAAAATATAAGTTTTAATTGTTTTCACATTAACCACAAAAAAGCACATTTGGTATTATTAAAAAAATAATCGAATAAATAAAACATAACATAAATGCAAAATAAAAATTGCCACGACATCTACATGCATCCTACGAAATTAATGCATTATATTGAGTACCTGACCAGGTGTGTATAAAAGGCTCAAAGGAATTATCAGGTAGTAGTATGGTAACAAAATTCGGTTGTTTTGATCATTGAAATTGAATATATTTATTATGAGTTTTATCTTTGATTGTTTGAGCGAGATATAATTGTTTTTTTCTTCTTCTTTGGTATAACCCATTTACATAGAAATGCGAAAAGTGAGTTCTTCTGACCCGCAATTAATATATTTTGTAGACTTCATATATGGCTAATATATATACATTACCGGTAGTTCAACCTAAGGCGCTCGCAAAGTAATGGTGTATTCATGACAAACACCGGGTATATTTGCCTATTCAATCCAAGACTGAATAAGGGTGGCCCATAGGGGACATTCAAGAATTAGGGTGACTCATAGGGGACATCGGCATTGTTTTTAAGTGTTTTTTTTTACATTTTCTACGTTTCTTGGGGGTGTTCTTGATTTTCGCCTATTTTCTACAAAAAGATTTTAGTTTATCACACGTTTTCTTTACATTTTTGTCATTTCTAGTACGTCGTCATAAATGACTTTATCGGGGGTTTTTTTCAACGAAAACCAAACAAAACTCTGGAAACGTTTACACCGTTTAAACCGCAGAGTAAACCTTTAAACCGTCGCGTAAACCTTTAAACCGCGGAGTAACCTTTACACGGCGGTTGCTAGCTTTACTTCGCGGTTTAAAAGTTTCCGCCTTTACTACGAATGCGAGAAATTTGAAGAAATTCTGTGTTAACCCTACCTGGCCGGGGGGGCGAAACGCCTTCAACCACCCCCTCAAACTTTTTACGCTATCTCCGGAACGACAAAAAATGGAGAACTGAAACTCCTTGACTTCATCGTTTATCATATTGGGGTCATTTTGAGCCTATTTGCATAACCCCCCGAGGAGAGCATCATGGGTAAATTCAAGATGGTGGCCACGTGAGGTACCAGAAAAGTGATGTTTTTGTCATATTTCTTCAAAATTTCTGCTTTTCCTCGACGAAAACCCCTCCCGTAACTATTTTTCTTATCCCTTGAGGTAAAGAGACTGAAAATTACCACACTATACCGTTCCGTCAACCTGTACAAAAAAATGTAAAAAAAATCCAAGATGGCTGCTTTGATGACGTCACAGTGACTTCATTTTCAAAAAATACCTTTCTTGGTCGATTTTTTGTGTGTGGCGAATGTGCCGTCCCCAGCCCTGGTAGGGTTAACCCTATCTGGCCTGGGCGATTTGGGGTGTATCGCAGCCTGGGGGGGGGCGGAAAGTGCCCCCCCTATATATTTTCGCTATCGCTAAGGCTAGAGGGCTGAAACTTACCACACTATATCTTTGGGTCAAGCTCTACCAGAAAATGTTAAAAAATCCAAGATGGCCGCCATGATGACGTCACTGTGACGCCATTTTCAAAAAGAGCATTGAAAATCGTCGATTTTTTTTATTTTTGTTTTTTCTTCGCAAAAACTGCATGATAAATTAGTAAATAATAATCTGATGTGAAATAAAATAAGTTTTACCCACTTTTCCGTAGATAAAAGCAAACATTTTGAAGAAATATGATGAAAGCATAACTTTTTCTGGTACCCCACATGGCCGCCATTTTGAATTTACCCATGATCCTCTGCTCGTGGAGTTATGCAAGTAGGCTCAAAATGACCCCAATACGATACCCTATAATGTCACGAAAATGTTTCAGCTCTCCATTTTTTGGCGTTTGGGAGATATCGCAGAAAGTTTGGTAGGAGGGCATTTTGGCCCCTCTCCCCCAGGCATGGTAGGGTTAATGGGGGAAGGGAGGGAGGGGGAACAAATCAGGGGGTGTTTTTTGGTGATGCTAAGATATATGTTTCAGAAAAATGCATCGAATCGCGTTGAATCAACTTGCTGAATTTTTGCGTAATTTTTGAAGAAATATGGCGAAAACATCACTTTTCTGGTACCCCCACATGGCCGCCATTTTGAATTTACCCATGATCCTTTGCTCGGGGGGTCATGCAAATGGGCTCAAAATGACCCCAATATGATAATCGAAAAAGTCACGGAGTTTCAGCTCTCGATGTTTTGTCGTTCTGGAGATACAAGCAAAAAACCAACAGTGGGGGCGGAAAGTGCCCCCCCCCCCAGGCCAGGTAGGGTTAAACAAGGAACTGTTTGCATAAACTAGCCCAAGATATACAGAAAATCCCGGAAAACTCGGAAAAAAGTCGATGTTCCCCATAGGCCAACGTATAGAATACATACCCGCCGTGTTCTACATACATGTTTTTTTTTAACCCAGAATATGTGATGAATAAACCATTAATTTGCGAGTGCCTTAGGTTCTTTGAAGATATTTGCGACTGATTACATCTTTAAACGGACATGTTTGTTACCCATGATGCTTACTTTCTCACAAATCGCGGTTATTCTTTGTTCCTCAGGATATTTGATTCCACATAGAACCAAATTAGCGTCCTCGTCTTACCTGGCTATTTCTTAGCATAAATTTCAAGATTTTCTGTTAAAATTATCATGTTTTTTTATTTCATTTTCGTCTTCACTCACCTCCTGAGTAGGAGGGAGAGACAGAGAGTTGGGGGGCTTAGGGCGTTATTGACCTACTTACAACTGGTGACGTCAACAGGTCACTTTATGTCACATGACCGGAACCGCAAGTGACTTCACAAAGGTCAGAGGGAAATGATCTGTTGGCGCCACCTGTTGGAAGTAGGTCAATAACGCTGTAACTCCCCTTCCTATACTACTCTCTGGTACACATGTTCACCTGTAAACTGGATGGAAAATCGAAAGTAGTAATCGAGGCGGACACTGGGCTCCAGGTTAGGACTTTCGCCTCCTGAAAGCCAGTGTCCCAGGACATCCAAATCCAGATCTGAATGCCCGACGGACAATTAAATCCAGATCTTAGTGTCTTGGGACACTTACATCTAGACGCGAGTGTCCCCCGGACACTGGATGCATCGGGCCACCGTTTCCGTCACACCGGTTCTAAGTTCTTAAAAAAAGGTAAAAAAACAACAAATCGGCTAATTCCAAGACTGCAACGGTCCACAGTTTCAGCGATGTTGATGAAGCATTATATGCTGCGCCTGTCCTAAGAGGATACAATTATTAGGATTTCGCGGTTTAAAAATAAGGATAACTTAGGCGCTTCTGTGTTGCAAATTAACTTAAATTATGGTGAATACAATAGTACTTTGAATTTCTTTGATAGGCATTTAGAAGTCGGCGTATATAACACAAGGCTATTCTATGGATAACAACTTCTTTATTGCTGTGGAGCTGACGTTTCGTTGGAGATACTTCCAACTTTTTCAAAGCTAATGAAAATTTACTTTGAATATTGAATATTCAAGTAAATACTGAGATACAGTACTCAATAAAAAGATTTGGAAATTCATGTGAAAAAAACTAGATAACCGATAGGGCCTACGGATTTGACGTCAGGAAAAACCATTACGACTTTTTGACATTGTTGAAACTGTTAACCGCTTCTCTCTTGTGAGAAACAAGCTTGTATTGTTGCATATGCCTTCTTGATGTGTCGTGATAATTGTCTTGCGGATTAGGTCTTTCGATTTTGGGTGCGGAAATTTATCATAGACGACGACCCGCTATCGAACGTCTGATCTGATGGAAGTATTTGCAATTATTACCCTACTAGAACTACGAAACTGTCTTAGCTTTTTTGACTTGTGAATAAGTCGCCGCACACGGTCAGAAAGATTGGGTCAAATTGACCAGACATTTTCGGGCATAAACGTGACAGACCCAACGAGTTTGGGTCGACTTCCATTTTCACTCAAATACGATTACACGTATATGAGGGAATTGTGGGACTTCAGAACCGAATGATCAGTGTTGCGGGCAACTTTGATGTGGTGTACCACTTTCTTTACACAGAGATGGCCATTGTTTATTGGGGCATTAGGACAATCCCGAGATAACTCCTTAT
This sequence comes from Hanleya hanleyi, assembly GCA_036873755.1. Classification (NCBI taxonomy): domain Eukaryota; kingdom Metazoa; phylum Mollusca; class Polyplacophora; order Lepidopleurida; family Hanleyidae; genus Hanleya; species Hanleya hanleyi. Next base: position 23,076 of record JAVTVY010000770.1, read on the forward strand.
CCGCAAGAGACGATGAGGTCAGGCAAAGAATCATTTCTCTACATTGGCAGTGCTGTATTATTATATTCACGGACTTTCACAAGCTATACCTTCTGCTTGCACATCCCTATTTAACTATGAGACAAGAACATATTCAATTTTTTTTTGAATTTTTGGTATTTTACAAGCCAATATGATACCTTTTTCCGATATTTGCAGTATTGCCAGTGTCAAAGCGTTGTCCTATGATTAAGCTTGACGCTCCGTCTCGTGGGAAATGATGTCGTTTGGCGCCTTTCAAGACTAGAGATTCCGACCTAGGGAATGTTCTATATTGAAATCGATTTGAGTGCGATTATTTTAATGTAAAGACATAGTCGTGATTGAGAGACGGCGACCGTCCAACGACGACTGCTGGAACTGAGATTTATATAGTATGAACGATTCCCTGTTATGGATGAATATTGTGAAGAATTCCTCTCAGTTTAGTTTGAGTCATATGGTGGCTTTTAGTTACCAGACGTAGTCAATTTTTCCCACTTCTTGCATATCGCTCCGATTTATTACCTGTATGTTGTAGGGTTCTGGGGGTGGACTGTTAGTCCCTACAAGTCCCTCGACAAATATATGCAGGTTCATTGTTTTGGTAGGAAATTTAAGCCGTACGATGTCGAGCATTGCAGGTTAGTTTTTCTGGGTATTCTTGCATTTACCAGGTTTACCCCATGTTAACCCTATCTGGCCTGGGCGATTTGGGGTGTATCGCAGCCTGGGGGGGGGGGAGGCGGAAAGTGCCCCCCTATATATTTTCTCTACCACTAAGGCTAGAGCGCTGAAACTTACCACACAGTATCTTTGGTTCAAGCTCTACCGGGAGATGAAAAAAATCCAAGATGGCCGCCATGATGACGTCACAGTGACGTCATCTTTTCGGAAACCATTTTTCGGCCTTTTTGGGGTCAATTTTTCGAAATTTTCATTTTTCCGATTTTTCTCTCGAAAAAAATCAAATAAAATACAGAATAATTAGTTTTGCATAAATAAAATACTTTCAAGGCCTTTTAGGCAAGGAAAATGTGAAGAAATGGAGCGAAAAGATTGAAAAACACGACTTTCGCGGATACCACATGGCAGCCATTTTGAATTTGCCCATGATCCTCTGCCCAGGGGTATATAAGAATAAGCTCAAAATGACCCCAATAAGATAAGCTTAAAAGTCACCAAGTTTCAGCCACCTCGGTTTTGTCGTTTCGGAGCAGCAGAGAAAGGTTCACCAGGGGGGCACTTTCCGCCCCCCCCCCCCAGGCCAGGTAGGGTTAAGGCGTTTTCTCCATCAGACGTCCACGAGGCTCATCTATTAACAACAGAAGAGTTGTTTGAGCTGGTCTGTCATCACAGCTCCCGAGCTAGCGTATCTAATTCCGCTTAAGCCGGTACTAAGGTCCGCGAGGAACCTTCATAGTCTCCAAATGAACAGCTGCAATAAAAGCGCGGTTGAGATACCCAGGCTACGTCCGAGAATCCACCGTATTCTCGGATCTGAATGTGAGGTGCCGAGGGATGCTTTCCTGTAGAGTCATATGGTTGCTTATTAGTCACCAGAGGGCGTCAATTTTCCCCTCGTCTTGCATATCGCTCCAATTTATTACCTGTATGTGGTAGGATTCTGCGGTTGGAGTGTTAGTCCCCGAGGCCTGCCCTCTGTACAGGTCACGCGACAAATATATGTAGGTTCGTTGTTTTGGTGGGAAATTTAAGCTGTACATAGTCTCCACATGAAAATCTGCAATCTAAGCGCGGTTGAGATACTCAGGCTACGTCCTAGAATCCACCGTATTCTCAGATCTGAATGTGAGGTGCCGAGGGATGCTTTCCTGTAAAGTCATATGGTTGGTTTTTAGTCACCAGACGTCGACAATTTTTCCACCTCTTACATATCGCTCCAATTCAGAGCGATTCTCGAATAAACGGGATAGGCACGACTCGCTGGCTCTTCCTTCCATATAAGGTGTTAAGGGATGTTTTGATGGGTAGTATAGCTGAGACTAAGGAATATACAGTAAGTGGGCAATATGTATGTACGGCGATGGAATGCTCTCACTGACATCAGTACGGTGCCATATCGCGGGGAACCCTCAATATTAATTTTTTCCACATTCTCTATATAAGGGTGTATATTAGAGGTTTATGAATGAGTTACATCCAATCCCTTCACACTTCAGTTATTTACGGCATATATTCACCTGTAACTAGAAAAAAAATCGCGAACACGATTGTCCACAGGATGATATTTAACCCTACCTGGCCTGGGGGGGCCATTATGGCCCCCCTACCAAACTTTCTGCGCTATCTCCGGAACGACAAAAAATGGAGAGCTGACACTCCGTGATTTTATAGTTTATCGTATTGGGGTCATTTTGAGCCTATTTGCATAACCCCCCGAGCAGAGGATCATGGGTAAATCCAAGATGGCGGCCACGTGGGGTCCCAGAAAAGTGATGTTTTTGTCATATTTCTTCAAAATTTCTGCTTTTCCGCAATGAAAAGTGGGCAAAAACTATTCTATTTCACATTACATTAATATTTACTAATTTATCAAGCAGTTTTTGCGAAGAAATTACAAAAATAAAAATTTCGGAAAATCTGACCGAAAAATCGACCAAAAAATGCCGATTATGAAAATGACGTCACTGTGACGTCATCAAAGCGGCCATCTTGGATTTTTTTTACATTTTCTGGTAGAGCTTCACCCAAGGGTATAATGTGATAAGTTTCAAACCCCTAGCTGAAGGGGTAAGAAAAATAATTAGGGGGGGTCATTTCGGCCCCCCCCCCAGGCCTGGACAGGTCCCAAAAAGCCCAGGCCAGATAGGGTTAAAGGGAGAATTGAAGTTGAAGTTGTTCATCAATGATTGAAATATTAGAAGATATATGGTATGAATATATATATATATATATATATATATATATATATATATATACAGTATCTAAGTCAATATTACATGTGTGTATATGTATAAATAGTCGTAATTTATTTGATCGAATAAAGCTTTGATAAACCGTCGAGACACGGTGAAACTAGTTAGCCAGAAATCAAACCAGTTGACTTCGTCATGATTTTTTAACAATATTATATTTGCCGCACACAAAGGCAGTTAATTGCTCTACAATTAGAAACCTGGACAACCACAAAAAATATGCCTAAATTAAAATTACATGGATACCAATATTTCCACAAGCATAGTCACTCCACCGACAGATCCGGCAGGGGCTCTGGCGGCCTTATGTTGCTAGTCCGAAATCCTTGCCTAAAACAAATTGAGTACGGTACAAGAAAACGAACAACCCATTCACACTATGGTGAAACTGAATGCCCGTCAGTTTGGATGGGAGAAAGTCCTATTTTTCTGCACCGTCTATATTCCACCTGAGCATTCACCCTGCCTCAAGGAGTTAGGTGCAGGATTGGCTTTTTTTTGTGATACTTTTCAAATTTCCTATGCTTTAACATGGTGCTAAATAGCATACTTGGCAATATTGTGCAGATAGTTTTGCTAAACTCCGTAGTAGGCAGAAAAGTGAGTTACTTTAATAGCATCTATATTCAATATTTAGCACTTTTAAATTCTAGTCTAATTAGAATATATTCGCAATAAAATATCTGTAACACCGTGTCGGAGAAAGGACAATATATTCAATATTTAGCACCTTCATAATATTATCTAATTAGAATAGATTCGCACATATGTATGTAGCTGTCGTCTGAGAACAGACAATATATTGAATATTTAGCACTTTGATAATATAATTTAATTAGAGATTCGCAGTTAAATATCTAGCTGGCGTCCGAGAAAGACAATATATTCAATATTTAGCACCTTTATAATATCATCTAATTAGAAAAGATTCGCACTTACATATGTAGCTGGCGTATGGGAAAAGACAATATATTCAATATTAGTACTTTTATAATCTATACTAAATAGAAGAGATTCGCAGTTAAATTTCCACAAGAGCCTTTTCGGAGAAAAGATAATATATTCAATATTTAGCACTTTTATAATCTACTCTAATTAGAAGAGATTCGCATTAAAATATCTGTAACACCGTGTCGGAGAAAGGACAATATATTCAATATTTAGCACCTTTATAATATCATCTAATTAGAATATATTCGCATTTAAATATGTAGGTAACGTTTGGGAACAGACAATATATTGAATATTTAGCACTTTGATAATATCATCTAATCAGAAGAGATTCGCAGTTAAATATCTATCTGGCGTCTGGGAAAAGACAATATATTCAATATTTAGCACCTTTATAATGTCATATAATTAGAAAAGATTCGCACTCAAATATGTAGCTGGCGTCTGGGAAAAGACAATATATTTAATATTTAGCACTTTTATAATATACTCTAATTAGAAGAGATTCGCATTAAAATATCTGTACCACCGTGTCGGAGAAAGGACAATATATTCACCATTATAATATCATCTAATTAGAATATATTCGCATTTAAATATGTAGGTGACGTTTGAGAACAGACAATATATTAAATATTTATCACTTTGATAATATCATCTAATTAGAAGAGATTCGCAGTTAAATATGTATCTGGGGTTTGAAGAAAGACAATATATTCAATATTTAGCATATTTATAATATCATATAATTACAAAGATTCGCACTTAAATATGTAGCTGGCGTCTGCGAAGAGATATTATATTCAATATTTAGCACTTTTATAATCTAGTCTAATTAGAAGATATTCGCATTAAAATATCTGTAACACTGTCGGAGAAAGGACAATATATTTAATATTTAGCACCCTTATAATATTATCTAATTAGAATAGATTCGCACTTAAATATGTAGCTGGCGTCTGAGAACAGACAATATATTGAACATTTAGTTCTTTGATAATATCACCTAATTATAAGAGATTCGCAGTTAAATATCTAGCTGGCGTCCGAGAGAGACAATATATTCAATATTTAGCGCCTTTATAATATCTAATTAGAAAAGTTTCGCACTTAAATATGTAGCTGGCATCTGGGAAAAGACAATATATTCAATATTTAGCACTTTTATAATATATGCTAAATAGAAGAAATTCGCAGTTAAATATCCACAAGAGTCCTTTCGGAGAGAAGAGAATATATTCAATATTCAGCACCTTTATAATATCATATAATTAGAATATAATTTGATTGTTGCAATCAAGGATCAAATGAAGATGTTGTTATTGGCGTTTTGTTTCTTTCGAAATTACATTGAAGGGAACCGATTGTCTTCGAAACGCCTAAGGTCATCGTTGAATGATTGGTTTGTTGTGCCAGGAACTGAGATTTATATAGTATGAACGATTCCCTGTTATGGATGAATATTGTGAAGAATTCCTCTCAGTTTAGTTTGAGTCATATGGTGGCTTTTAGTTACCAGACGTAGTCAATTTTTCCCACTTCTTGCATATCGCTCCGATTTATTACCTGTATGTTGTAGGGTTCTGGGGGTGGACTGTTAGTCCCTACAAGTCCCTCGACAAATATATGCAGGTTCATTGTTTTGGTAGGAAATTTAAGCCGTACGATGTCGAGCATTGCAGGTTAGTTTTTCTGGGTATTCTTGCATTTACCAGGTTTACCCCATGTTAACCCTATCTGGCCTGGGCGATTTGGGGTGTATCGCAGCCTGGGGGGGGGGGAGGCGGAAAGTGCCCCCCTATATATTTTCTCTACCACTAAGGCTAGAGCGCTGAAACTTACCACACAGTATCTTTGGTTCAAGCTCTACCGGGAGATGAAAAAAATCCAAGATGGCCGCCATGATGACGTCACAGTGACGTCATCTTTTCGGAAACCATTTTTCGGCCTTTTTGGGGTCAATTTTTCGAAATTTTCATTTTTCCGATTTTTCTCTCGAAAAAAATCAAATAAAATATAGAATAATTAGTTTTGCATAAATAAAATACTTTCAAGGCCTTTTAGGCAAGGAAAATGTGAAGAAATGGAGCGAAAAGATTGAAAAACACGACTTTCGCGGATACCACATGGCAGCCATTTTGAATTTGCCCATGATCCTCTGCCCAGGGGTATATAAGAATAAGCTCAAAATGACCCCAATAAGATAAGCTTAAAAGTCACCAAGTTTCAGCCACCTCGGTTTTGTCGTTTCGGAGCAGCAGAGAAAGGTTCACCAGGGGGGCACTTTCCGCCCCCCCCCCCCAGGCCAGGTAGGGTTAAGGCGTTTTCTCCATCAGACGTCCACGAGGCTCATCTATTAACAACAGAAGAGTTGTTTGAGCTGGTCTGTCATCACAGCTCCCGAGCTAGCGTATCTAATTCCGCTTAAGCCGGTACTAAGGTCCGCGAGGAACCTTCATAGTCTCCAAATGAACAGCTGCAATAAAAGCGCGGTTGAGATACCCAGGCTACGTCCGAGAATCCACCGTATTCTCGGATCTGAATGTGAGGTGCCGAGGGATGCTTTCCTGTAGAGTCATATGGTTGCTTATTAGTCACCAGAGGGCGTCAATTTTCCCCTCGTCTTGCATATCGCTCCAATTTATTACCTGTATGTGGTAGGATTCTGCGGTTGGAGTGTTAGTCCCCGAGGCCTGCCCTCTGTACAGGTCACGCGACAAATATATGTAGGTTCGTTGTTTTGGTGGGAAATTTAAGCTGTACATAGTCTCCACATGAAAATCTGCAATCTAAGCGCGGTTGAGATACTCAGGCTACGTCCTAGAATCCACCGTATTCTCAGATCTGAATGTGAGGTGCCGAGGGATGCTTTCCTGTAAAGTCATATGGTTGGTTTTTAGTCACCAGACGTCGACAATTTTTCCACCTCTTACATATCGCTCCAATTCAGAGCGATTCTCGAATAAACGGGATAGGCACGACTCGCTGGCTCTTCCTTCCATATAAGGTGTTAAGGGATGTTTTTAATGGGTAGTATAGCTGAGACTAAGGAATATACAGTAAGTGGGCAATATGTATGTACGGCGATGGAATGCTCTCACTGACATCAGTACGGTGCCATATCGCGGGGAACCCTCAATATTAATTTTTTCCACATTCTCTATATAAGGGTGTATATTAGAGGTTTATGAATGAGTTACATCCAATCCCTTCACACTTCAGTTATTTACGGCATATATTCACCTGTAACTAGAAAAAAAATCGCGAACACGATTGTCCACAGGATGATATTTAACCCTACCTGGCCTGGGGGGGGCATTATGGCCCCCCTACCAAACTTTCTGCGCTATCTCCGGAACGACAAAAAATGGAGAGCTGACACTCCGTGATTTTATAGTTTATCGTATTGGGGTCATTTTGAGCCTATTTGCATAACCCCCCGAGCAGAGGATCATGGGTAAATCCAAGATGGCGGCCACGTGGGGTCCCAGAAAAGTGATGTTTTTGTCATATTTCTTCAAAATTTCTGCTTTTCCGCAATGAAAAGTGGGCAAAAACTATTCTATTTCACATTACATTAATATTTACTAATTTATCAAGCAGTTTTTGCGAAGAAATTACAAAAATAAAAATTTCGGAAAATCTGACCGAAAAATCGACCAAAAAATGCCGATTATGAAAATGACGTCACTGTGACGTCATCAAAGCGGCCATCTTGGATTTTTTTTACATTTTCTGGTAGAGCTTCACCCAAGGGTATAATGTGATAAGTTTCAAACCCCTAGCTGAAGGGGTAAGAAAAATAATTAGGGGGGGTCATTTCGGCCCCCCCCCCCAGGCCTGGACAGGTCCCAAAAAGCCCAGGCCAGATAGGGTTAAAGGGAGAATTGAAGTTGAAGTTGTTCATCAATGATTGAAATATTAGAAGATATATGGTATGAATATATATATATATCTATATATATATATATATATATATGTGTAGCCCGCACATTCTGTGAGCCTACGAGTCTACCACGTGGACTCATCAACATAGGTTGGAGCTCTTGCGCGTAGGGAGATAGGATTCGGTCCCTTTGGCGGAATTGTGCTCGAAATGTGAACAGCAAAATTGTGATTTATCGGAGCAAAACTGGACTAAACTGATTAACTCCGTGGCAGATTCAACGATTTGTGTTGTACGAGGCAGCCGGGAGACAGTTGGATGTCAGTGAGTGGCTCTTTAAGTGACCATTGTGATAGAGTAATTATTTTGGCGAAGACCGTAGTTACCAAAGTGGACAAACTGTTGTTGTTGTACAATCTTCGTCGAAATTTGATTCTATGAAGGCCTGCTATCATCGAAACAATTCCTCTGTAAATTGATTCCTAATGGACAGTTGTTGGTAAAGGATTAGTAGCTTCAAAGAAGCTTTGTTACCACCAAGTCTATTAACTGAAGTTGAAAATGCTTGTATGGTGGTCTGGCGATACCAAATGAACTACTTGGAAATCTCTATGGAACGTTATTATGGGCGAGCGGACTCTCAAGGTATGTACGGATACAGAATAACTGTGGTACTATATATGGAATCCCATTACCTGTAATTGAACTTATCTGGCGAAGTTTCATTTCTGTCTATGCTGTATGAAAGCCCGATAGACTGCATGAACTGTGTTGATATGAAGTTACAGTAACATGTTGACAGACTTTATTTTAATAAAGCCCATATTTACCTGCCGAGAAACGGTGAACGTACTGAACTACTGCCATCTTCTTTAGACGACAGAAGACTGAGTGCTTTATTGTGATTCATATTGGTGATATTATATTTCCTTAGGAGAATCGTGTGATTCGCGAGTGCTATTCCTACGGAAGCCTGTTACATCTATATTCGCGAGTGCTATTCCCACGGAAGCCTGTTACATCTGTATTCGCGAGTGCTATTCCTACGGAAGCCTGTTACATCTATATTCGCGTGTACTATTCCTACGGAAGCCTGTTGCTTCTACATTCGCGAGTGCTATTTCTACGGAAGTCTGTTATATCCACATTAGCGGTTCCTACGGAAGCCTGTTACTCCTACATTCGCTAGTGCTATTTCTACGGAAGCCTGTTCTGTTGATAAACACAAATGCTCCTTATATGGAGGTCTGTTTGATTCACTAATTGCGTGTGATATCAAGCTACGAAAGCCTGTTGGGTGTGCATCGGCGTGTGTAGACCAAAAGGTTGGCGGATTATCGTGACGCATTGTGTAGTTCCAGTGAGGAGGATCATCAGCAGCTGCTCCTTGCCTGCATAGATACTGTCGGCCTATGCACTCTCACATGTCATTGTTTTTCTTATTGCTTTTTTTTATTGCTCATGAGCCATTTTCTTTTCCTGTTGTAATAAACTGTTCGATTTCTTTCATTGTATGTCATTGTTGAGCTTGATTAATTACTGCACCGAAAGCCTGGGTTACAAATGGCGAGCTTGCCAGGATTTTTGTTTCTGTACAGTTTGTCAATCTGCTCACATGCCAACATTTTTGTTTTACTGTGATTTTTCATGCTTATTACTGTGTATGCTGATGAATGTAGTTTTATATACATTTCACTGAATGTCCTTTTACAACATTCCTCTATCATTGCACTGTTTTGTATATGCCCAAAACTCTTATTGAATCAGTCAATTCACTTAGAGAGCCACCCCTGAATTTTCCACCATGTCTCTCACACCTCTGCAAAATTATGCTCGAGACTGGTGTAAGAAAGAGGATTTTCTCCTTGAAAGAACTCTGCTACTTGCGGGTGATGTGACATACCTGCCTACCAGAGCTCTGTTGTCTTCACTGACTTCAAAATTCCGGAATTTGGAGGAAGTGGTCAGACGTGAGGATATTATCGAGAGGAATGAAATGACCTTGTTGCTCTGTGTGTTTGATCAAAGTATCAGCCGATGGATGGTGCCGAATGAAACCATTCGACTTCAATTGGGTGAGGAAGAGGTTAGTCTAGCTGTCGTCTGGCCTAACGTTGGTTTTGGGAGACGAATTGGAACCAGCGAGAGACTGTCTGTACGCGAGCTACAGACAGAAAATGGATGGGAGGATTCTGTACGTGACACCTTTCCTCTATCTGCAAACAGCCGTGGCCATCGGACTGACAGCGAGGATTTGCCGACCATTCTAACCAAATGTACTCTGGCCGCTAACTACCGGAAACTTCGATTTTTCTCGGGAAAAAGTAGCCCGGCAAAGGATGAAGAACCCTACGAGACCTGGATTGCTCAACTTGAAGGCCAGTGGGATGAATGGGCTGGCTTGGATGATGTCGAGAAACGGAAAAGGATCCGAGAGTCACTGCGCTCTCCTGCTCTTGATGTTATCAATGAT
>JAVTVY010000771.1:0-32366 GCA_036873755.1 Hanleya hanleyi
ATATGAAAAATATCAATCTTCAAAAATAGCCTTTTGAGGTTAGAGGCGTCCCTAATGGTGCAATCGGTTCGAGTGAGGTATCAAATTGAAGGTGACGTGAAGGCGCATCTGATAGACTGGGTGTGAGTTGAACTATCAGCATTCTGCGCATGCGTAATCTTCAAAATATCCTTTTTTGGGTTAGAGGCGCCCCTAGTGGTGCAATGGGGTCGAGTGAGGTATCAGTGTGAAGCATTTCACGTCAGCTTCAATATGATACCTCACTCGACCCACTACCTCTAAAATAAAAAAAATCTTCGTACACCAGATTTTGATGTTTATCTTAAAAATAGCCTTTTTGGCGTTAGGGGCGCCCCTAGTGGCCCGATGGAGCCGAGTGAGGTATCAATGTGAAGGTGAGATGAAGGGCCATCTGATGGACTGGTGTGGGTTGAACTATCAGCATTCTGCGCATGCGCGGTGGCCCGAGGGTATGAAAATAGCCGTTTTGGAGCTAGCGAAGCCAATAATGGTCCAATGGGGTCGAGTGAGGTATCAAAGTGAAGGTGACGTGAAGGAGCATCTGATAGACTGGACTAGCGGATTTGAAATAGCGTCATTCTGCGCATGCGCGGTGGCCCAAGGGTATGGAAATAGCCGTGTTGGGAGCTAGGGGAGTTACTACTGGTGCAATGAGATCGAGTGAGGTATCAAAGTGAAGCTTAGGTGAAGGGGCATCTGCCTGGACTAGCGGATTTGAAATAGCGTCATTCTGCGCATACGCGGTGGCCGAAGGGTATGAAAGTTTATTGAAGCTAGTGAGGTATCCATGTGAAGCCTAGGTGAGGGAGTTACACTAGGGTGTCGTATCCATTCTGTTGCGCAGGTCACGTGGGGTTGTGACGTCACTTCCGGGTTTTTCACTGAAATTACCTCCAAACATAGAAGAGTTCCTAATGTTTCCCCTTACACATCCGTATGTTCAACCTCCGGCACCTTTTCCCGCCCCGCCCCGCCCCGGCCGCAGCGCGCGCGCGCGTTCTCCGGAAGTGCGCGTCATTCCCGGTAGTGCGCGCGCGGACGCGGGTCAAAAGGTCAAAGGGTGACCTCCAGGTCAGACGGTCCAATGTCCAATGGGACAATGAAAATGATGATGAAAAAACACAATGATGGGTTTTGACTTTCTTTTTTTTATTTAAGTCAACAAGCAAGGATATATACAAATATAGAATACAGGGTACAAATAGTAGAGGTATGTACACACATAGAATAGTAGTAGTATATACAAAAAAAAAAAAAAAAAAAAGTTTTGTCAGGAGTAGGATTTGAACCTACGCAGGGTATCACCCCACCGGCACTTAATACCGGCGCCTTAGACCACTCGGCCATCCTGACTTTTACAGTTTTTATAACTCGTGACTCCACAGTTATTAGTGTTCCACATTTTACAAGTCCAAGTAGGTAGTGCTCACACCGTCGGCCAATACTTTCCGTTTCGGATAAAAGAAAGTAAAGGCGTCTCGTTGCTGGATATAGGTGCGCATCTGGTGGTCCACCATCCGGAATCCTCGGTTGGTCCCACTGGCACTGGCCTGGCTCTGCAATACGTCCAGGTAGAGAGCTTTGTCGATGGCAGGGTCACGTCGGTTGACGCCTTTACAACTAAACTTGTTGTTTCCATCTCCTCCGTAACAATAGTAGGTCTTGGACGACAGGGCGATCATGGCATCTCCGCTCCACTCCAGCTTGAAGAGCCCCGGCGTCCGCTTGTCGTAGGTGTAGTGGTCGCGAGTAGTAGGTAGAGCGTAAATAAGGGCTATGGCGCCTCACTGCGCATGCGCAGAACTTGGTGTGACGTCACAATGGGGCGTGTGCGCATGCGTGAGTGATGTGTGGTGTGAGGTGGGTCCAAGATGGCGGCCAGTATTTGTGTCGTGTGTGGTGTGGGTCCAAGATGGCGGCCAGTTTTTGTGTCGCGTGTGATAGGAGGTGGGATGAAGATGGTGTGGGTCCAAGATGGCGGCCAGTTTTTGTGTCGTGTGTGGATTTGTGTCATTAGTGCACTCATTGACACTGTGGGTTCAAAATGGCGGCCAGTTTTTGTGTCGTGTGTGATAGGAGGTGGACGAAGATGGTGTGGGTCCAAGATGGCGGCCAGTTTTTGTGTCCTTTTTGGTGTGGGTTCAAAATGGCGGCCAGTTTTTGTGTCGTGTGTGATAGGAGGTGGACGAAGATGGTGTGGGTCCAAGATGGCGGCCAGTTTTTGTGTCGTGTGTGGATTTGTGTCGTTAGTGCACTCATTGACACTGTGGGTTCAAAATGGCGGCCAGTTTTTGTGTCATGTGTGATAGGAGGTGGACGAAGATGGTGTGGGTCCAAGATGGCGGCCAGTTTTTGTGTCGTGTGTGGATTTGTGTCGTTAGTGCACTCATTGACACTGTGGGTTCAAAATGGCGGCCAGTTTTTGTGTCCTTTTTGGTGTGGGTTCAAAATGGCGGCCAGTTTTTGTGTCGTGTGTGATAGGAGGTGGACGAAGATGGTGTGGGTCCAAGATGGCGGCCAGTTTTTGTGTCGTGTGTGGATTTGTGTCGTTAGTGCACTCATTGACACTGTGGGTTCAAAATGGCGGCCAGTTTTTGTGTCGTGTGTGGATTTGTGTCGTTAGTGCACTCATTGACACTGTGGGTTCAAAATGGCGGCCAGTTTTTGTGTCCTTTTTGGTGTGGGTCCAAGATGGCGGCCAGTTTTTGTGTCGTGTGTGGTAGGAGGAGGGACGAAGATGGTGTGGGTCCAAGATGGCGGCCAGTTTTTGTGTCGTGTGTGGTAGGAGGTGTGACCAAGATGGTGTGGGTCCAAGATGGCGGCCGTTTTTTGTGTCGTGTGGTGGAAGGTGGGTAGAAAAACGTATAAAAGATGGGGAGGTCACGTGATCAGTTCAAGATCTGACTTACCCGATGAGCCATGGCGGAGATCCAGCCCCATGCGACTCGCATTTTACAGTATGCCACCGTGGTGAATTCATTCACGGGTTACCGAGCAGTGGTCCGGTCCATGTTTGGAGATGGCGACGACAACGAGGGACGACGCCAGATCCTGAACGAGTTCACAGAAGCGGTCCTCCACAGAGTGCACTCGATGGAGAGGCGTGCCATCACTCACCACTACTGGACTATGACAGCCATCCTTGATGCTCGCGCTATGGACCAGGAGCGCTCACGCCGGAACCAGTGCCGGCTGGTTGGCCTCATACTAGTCTGTGCCTTATTGACCCTGGCGCTGTGGTATTGACACTATAAATACGAGGGAAGAGACAGAGTGGGTATCATTCTCCGTTCGACATTGAGAGGAAGCATGTCATCACTCCAAGCCATCCTGACGCTTACACCCAATGTGAAGTTATACGTGTATGATGCTAAAGTGACCCTGGTCGAAGATTGTGGAAATATTTGCTTTGAGCACGCTGAGACTCTATCGGATAGGGTGACACTAGAGCGTGATGGCTGGACTAAGTTTAAACGGGTGTTGAGCGGAGAGTTAGACGGACACCTGATCCACCTGGACAAGGCCAACTACGTATACCATACTGCGCTCTACCCACGGGTGGGACGCTACCAAGAGCCGGCTCGAAGTTTCCTCCTAACTCCCTCTCTGTGGTCAGCCTTGGAGAAAATAGGCCCTCTGGTGGACCAGTTATTTATACCCGACGATCGATCACCCCACCAATTGGCATGGGCTCATGCTATCGAACACGCACTAGATGAACCTAATGAAAAAAAAGCGGATGGAGAAAATACTATATGTACAGAATGCGCAGAGGCTGGAATGACAGTGTCACCTGATGAAGCCACCCACACACACACATGACGGGCCAGAACGATGAAGAAGAAGAAGAAGAAAAAATGCGTGATGAAGCCGCGGGACCAATGGCTGAACCCCATGAACAACTACATGAACCCGACGACGATGCCATTGATTACCCCGCTAGACTCAGTCAGCCCAATGACATGACCACCTGATCCTTTGATCTCACGGGGTTCTCCCTATAAATACGAGAGACAGTGAACTCTGGTACCATTCACGTACTGACCATGACGGAGCATATAGTACTGGCGTATTTCAGCTTGACCCCCGAGGTTTTCCTGCACGTGTATGCGGATAAGGTCGATATCATGGAGGAGGTGGTGGGAGACACGGACCCTACACAACCGTGCCCGGCTCACATTCGTCTGTCCCGGGAGGGCTGGACCAAATTCAAACGGGTGTTGTCTGGTGAACTGGACGGCGACCTCATCCACTTGTGTCACGATGTGTACATCCGACGCGGCCCTTTCTTTGCTCAATTGGCTCGGCTAGATGGAGGTACAGTGCATTTTACCCTTCACCCTGATCTATGGTCTGCATTGGAAGATGCCGTGGTGGATGTGGATGAAGTGCTTATCAAGCGGTCATCAGACGAGTTGGACTGGTCATTGACCATGGCCACTGTGGAAGTCCACGAAGAAAATCAGAAAGAAACTCCGGCCCAAGATATACCCGTTATAAATAAACGATAGAGCCAGGGTCCATCATCATTTTGTCACCATGAAGCGCTGGGAGAAGGTGTTGGATAACTTATACTACAGTCCCGACAGTCCGGCAGCCTATAGTGCATTGTCGGCTCTCTATCGAGCGGCCAAACCCCAGGGGATACAACGTGCCCAAGTCCGAGATTGGTTAAGAAGACAAGACACCTATACCTTACATCGATCTGTCCGTCGCCATTTTCTACGGAACCGGGTCATCGTGGGAGGAATAGATGCCCAGTGGCAAGCGGATTTGGTGGATATGAGCGCCTTTGCCAAACACAACGATGAGAATCGGTATATCTTGACGTGCATCGATATCCTATCCAAGTATGCGTGGGTGGTACCCATCCGGACGAAAACGGGGGCAAATCTCATAGCGGCGTTCAAAGACATCTTCAAGACCGGGCGCAAACCTTTGTATTTGCAAACCGACGAAGGCACGGAATTCCTCAACAGACCGTTCCAAGCCTTTCTCAAGAAACAGAAGGTGTTTTTCTTCCATACGTACAACGAGACCAAGGCTTCCGTGGTGGAGAGGTTCAACAGGACATTCAAAGGCCGCATGTATAAATATTTCACCTATAAGAATACAAGGCGGTACATCGATGTTCTCCCGAAACTGGTGAGGGGTTACAATCGAGCCTATCATCGAAGTATAGAGAGAGCCCCCATTACCGTGACCCAACGCAATGAAGCCCAAGTCCGGCGTGTCTTGTACCCCAGGCCATCGCAGCGAACGACGAAGGCGGTGTACAAGGTCGGGGACCCTGTACGGATCAGTAAAGTCAAGGGCAAGTTCGAGAAAAGTTACTTGCCCAACTGGAGCGATGAGCACTTCCTGATTAAACGGCGCCTACCCCGACAGCGGCGAGTCTATGAACTGGAAGATCTCCAAGGGGAAACGTTGCTGGGGACGTTTTACGACACGGAATTACAGCCTGTTGTAAAAACACAGCAAGACTACTACACGGTGGAGCAGATTTTGAAAACGGAACGTCGACGTGGCAAACTGTTTCATTTCGTGAAATGGCAAGGCTGGCCCAGTTCCTTCAATTCCTGGGTCGCGGCCAACCAGGTGAAACGACTATAAAACCAGACACCACTGCCGTCTTCCTTCATTCCACATCCGACCACAGTGCTATGGACCAACAGCAGCTGCCTCTGAAGACAGCGTCTCGCAAAACGCGCAAAGCGCAAGTGGTCTTTGGGGTGCTATTGCTAACCCTGCTGAGTGTGTTGTACGGAGGTGTGTTTTACGACGTAGCCTATGTCAGTACGTTACTTAACCAACTGAGAACACCACCCATCAGTGAAACGGGTCTACAGAGAGCACCAGTCGTATCGAGCCCAGTCACCACCACCACCACCACCACACCCCGCGTACAAGCCACGTCGAGCTCTACACTTACACCAAGTACACCTACTACGTCTCAAGACCCACCGGATTTCATCCCTCACAGTGAACCGACAACGACGACGACCACCCACGTTGTACCCACCCCCAGCACCATCTCTGAACGTGAACAGACAACGACGACCGACGTTGTACCCACCACCACTCCAGTTCACTCGTACGAAATTTACAAGAGCGGGTTACCACGACAACGGATACACCTCAAACCATGGACCCTCGGTGGCAGCATCCCTTCACTTGCGTCATCGCAGGACCGACGGGCTCCGGCAAAACGCACTTCGTCAGGAAGCTCCTTCAACACGCCGACAGCATGATCACTCCACCCATTGCCCGAGTCGTGTGGTGTTACGGAGAATGGCAGGAAGCGTATGCAGCAATGCCCCACATCACGTTCGTGGAAGGCCTACCCAACCTGGCCGATTTGGAACCCGACACCTTGGTGGTTCTGGATGATCTCATGGCGGAGACGGATGCACGGGTCACCCAACTCTTTACCAAAGGCAGCCATCATCGACGGCTCAGCATCATCTACATTGTGCAGAATCTGTTCAGTAAAAACAAAGAACATCGGAATATCAGCTTAAATGCCCACTACCTGGTGGTCTTCAAAAACCCGAGAGATACCACTCAACTGCTGCACCTGGCGAGACAGATGTTTCCCGGCCGCACACCGTTTGCGTTGGAAGCCTTCAAAGATGCCACAACCCCTCAGCACGGGTATATGCTCTTCGACCTCAAGCAAGCCACCCCCGACCACCTTCGACTACGGACCGACATCTTTCCCGGAGAGACCCACCACGTGTACATGCAAAAATAATGTAAACACACCCACAGTGGCGCCTCCAGCTGGGGTTTGTGTGTGTTTGATGATGGGGAATAATAAAAAGAATGAATACCACAGCAGGGTTGACTTTGTCTGTGAGGTGGATAAAAAGGGCAGCGTTGTGGGTTCTAGCATCAGTTGTACAGGATGTCTGCGCGAGTACGGAAGCACGCTCCCACGCTCCGTGTATTGAAGACGGCCCCACCCGAGTTAGTCCGAACCATTGTACGCGGTGCGGACCCTGACCTTGTACGCTGTCTGTGCGAGATCGGGTACAACCTGTTAAAAGGCAACGTACCACTGACTCCGGCTCAGAAGACCAAGTTGGCCAAGCATAAGACAGGTCTCCGAACCCTAGTCCACAAGCGGGTCCCTCAAACACAAAAGAAAAAGGTGTTACAGAAAGGCGGCTTTCTCGGGGCCATCTTAGCACCGTTGGCCGCTTCCGTGTTGGGTCCAGTATTGGGTGGACTCTTCGGCCGACAATGAACCACACGAAAAAAATGGTCCTCGTCGAACCACGGTTCCTGCAAAACCTCCAATCACCCTACCCTGTCCCACCTACGGTGAAGACCATAAACAGCCTCGATGGAGAGATGCAACAGATCTTACAGAGACCGGGGTTAAGCGACAGTGAGAAAGTACAACGGTACAATGAGACGCTTCAACGGTACATGACGTTCATGGACCAATACAAAACCCTGTCTACCCCAGCAACAGCACCACCACCACCACCACCACGTGACAGACCGCTGACCTCAGCACCGCTCCAACAGCCGGGTCAGGTAGCCCCCACAGCCCCACAGTGGGTGGAAGACGAAGTGCTGAAGAGTGTACCTGCCTCGTTCAAGAAACAAGCTGGCCTGGTATTACAACGGATGAAACAGAATCCTAACATGACTTGGAATGATAAAGGCGAACTCCTGGTACAGAATCAGGTGGTCCCCGGCACCCACATGACGGATTTAGTGAATGATCTGATGCGTCAACGCAGATCGCACACCGATCCTCGAGGATGGGAGGTCTTCGCTCAAGGCTTGAAAGACATGCATGTACCACAGGAATTGGTGGGGAACCCCCACCGCTGGGCCTTTATGCAGCAAACCCAGCAATCACCGAGTGGCCCCCTACCTTCTTGGCAAGCCGAATGGGAACCGGAGTCACCCCCCAAAACACCACCACAACGGGCACTTTCTTTTCGCGCCTATAAAAAAACACCCTTGATCAAGACACCCCACATCTCCAGAGCCGTGACACGTAGCAAGTCACCGCGACGAACACGACGCCGCACACAACCGCCCAAGGCCTGGAAGACCTATTAAAACCAACAGCAGCAGCAGGACAGCTCAGTCGCCATGTTTTACCTGACCCTACCCAGTAACAGTTCGCTGGATGTGTTTCCTGACAACACCGTGGCCAAGTACGTCACCCAGTTACCGCAACCGTTACATTTACCTGGCCGGTGGGAATGTGCCCTCGTGGATATCCAATACCCTTACTCGTGGTACAACGTGCGAGCCAATGAAGTGTGGTACGAGGTCACCTACGAAGGCGAAAACACCCGGCTCACCCTGCCCGAAGGCCAATACGATACCCCCAAACAGTTCATGGGTGGGCTGTCAAGACTGATGCATGATAAGGCGGTACGGGGGGTGACGGATAGTGCAACACGCCTGATAGCCTTGCGCTTCAAGAGAAACGTGTTCTTCGATGTCAACGTACACAACGACAAGGCACAGCTTACCGTCACCAATACCGTGAATGTGAAACTCAGTCCTACACTACAGCAAATGCTGGGTTTCGATCTACAGACGTTCGCTGGTCCCTCCCAACACCATGGCGAGATGCCGATGGATATGAAGTCGGGTATGTACGGACTCTACGTCTACTCGGACGTGGTGGACAACCACATCGTGGGCGATATCAACACACCTCTGTTACGGGTGGTCCCCATTAAAAAGACGTATGGAGGTCAAGTCACCCACAGTTTCAACCATATCATGTACCTGCCCGTACGACATACCGACATCAACACGATCACGGTGGATATAAGAGATGACACGGGACGAGCGGTGGCATTCGAACGAGGAAAAGTGGTGCTGACACTTCATTTTCGACAAGCACGTGCTCCCCACTTTGCATAATGAAAGTACCTTACGAGTGCGATGCACGCAGCTATACCGACTATTATGCCCAACAGGCCGGGGGTGGCTTTCCGGTCTTTAGCGGTGCACGCATGCAACGAGGACATGGACTGGGGAACATACTCGGCAGCATTGTGAAAACGTTCCTGCCCTTGGTGACGCGTGGGGTGAAAGCAATCGGCAAACAAGCGGTACGCAGTGGACTGCAAGTGGCCGGTGATGTTTTGGGGGGTACGGCACCCCGACAAGCCTTGAAACGACGGGCCAAAGAAGCGGGAGGCGTCTTGGTGGCCAAAGCACAACGCACCGTAGGGAATAAAAGAGCTGCCCCACCGAGATCACGCACCAGTCGACGACCGACCCAGCGACGACGCACATCCAAGAAGACCCGGGATATCTTTTCTTAAAACATGGCCTTAATCCACGCCGAGTCCTGCCCCTCCACCAACAGTGAATTTGATTTGTGGACCGTGCCGCCCACACAAACCAGTGTCGAACAAGGATTATGGGTGGAGCATCTCCCGCTCTCCAGCATCAACGAAACCGGGCCCATCGAGTTCACCATCAGTAATGCGGATACGGCCTATGTGGATTTAGCCCATACCTACTTGTATGTGAAAGCCAAGGTGGTCAATGGAGCAGGCACCAGACTCGCTGACCAAGCAACGGTGGGCCCGACGAATCTCTGGCTGCACTCGATGTTTCAGCAGGTGGATATTTTTCTCAGCGACAAACTCATCAGTGACTCCACCAACACGTACCCCTATCGAGCCTACATCGAGACACTGTTGTCGTATGGCCGAGAGGCTAAAAAATCTCAGCTGACAACCGCTTTATTCTACAGGGACACAGCCGAGCACATGGACACGGCGGACAATGGGGGATATAACAAACGGAAGGCTTTCACTGCGAACAGTGCCTCGGTGGATATGATGGGTCGACTGCATGCAGACATGTTCATGCAAGACCGGTACCTCTTGAACAAGATCCCCATCAAAATCCGACTGATACGGGCGCCTCCGACCTTCGCCTTGATGGCCACTAACGTAGAGGGGCATGTAGCGGACTATAAGATTGTCATCCAAGACGCAGTCCTGTATGTCCGAAAAGTGAAACCGAATCCAGCCGTTCAATTGGGACACATGAAAGCCTTGGAAACAAAACCAGCCCAGTACCCTATCCGACGTGTACAAACCAAAGTGTTCTCTGTGCCTGCTGGAAATATGGGCGCCAACAAAGAAAACCTGTTCCTGGGGGAACTACCCAAGCGATTGATCCTGGCCTGTGTAGAAAATACCAGTTTCAGCGGAGCCTACCCAGAGAATCCGTTTGACTTTAAACATTTCGGCATCAATTTTGTGGCCCTGCATGTGGATGGACAACAGGTGCCAGCCACGGCCTTAACCCCGAACTTTGCGCGGAGGAATTTCATTCGAGCCTATCAGAGCCTGTTTACAGCCACCGGTCAAATCAACCAGGACGAAGGGAATATGATCAGTCGGGAGGACTACGCGAACGGATACACGTTGTTCTGTTTCGATCTGACCCCCACCTTAGAGAACGACCATCAGCTGGCCCTGGCCAAGCAAGGCAACTTACGGTTGGAAATCCACTTTGCACGAGCCCTGGCGACCACCGTCAATGTGATCTGCTACGCCGAGTTTGACAACATCATTCAAGTGGACAAGGCGCGCAACGTCCTGTGTGACTTCTCCACCTAACATGGATACAGACCAGATAACCACCGTGCTGGAGAATGACCCAGAGACACGTAGGGTCTTTCAAGGGGTGTTCGCCCGAGATGTGTTTCCATTAGACCGTATGTATCCGGCTGCTTACGTTCTCAACACGGACCCGATGGATCGACCCGGTGAACACTGGGTGGCCGTGTACTTGACAGAAGAGCAGGGCGAATACTTTGACCCGTACGGCCTGCCACCCCTCCATCCCGATTTAACAGACTTCATGGATCAAGGCACAGAGACGTGGTGTTGGAACAGTCAAACGTTGCAAAGCCTGACCAGTGGCGTGTGCGGACAATATTGCTTGTTTTACCTGTACCATCGATGCCGGGGAAGACCCTTATCTACTATCGTACAGATGTTTGACGAGTACCCCCAGGCCGAGGACCGCGATGTACTCGTCTATGACTGGGCCGCCCACCATTTCAATGTACAAGCCCCGTTCTGGGCTTGAATTATTTCAATGTACATACGCCCGCTGTTCTGGGCTTCAGTTAATGACAAGCCCCTTGTTCTGGGCTTCAGTTAATCACAAGCCCCTTGTTCTGGGCTTCCGTTAATGACAAGCCCCTTGTTCTGGGCTTGAGTTTTCACGTGGTTGTTCTCACGTTGTTGTTGTTCACTGAATAAAAAAAAAAATGAGATCTCACCAAAAAACCCTGTCTTGTGTGTTTTATTCCTAATGCATCAATGCCCAATGTGGAGATTCAGTCAAACTGAAATCAGTGGTGTAGGATGGGGCCAAAATGTAACCCATCAAGTTTAGAATGCAAGAGCACTATAGTAAAAAAATAGAGAGCCAATGAAATCAGCCTACAGACCAAGTACGTGTTTTTGGTCTAGGTTTGGAGCGGGCATTTCATTGAGGTACGTGTATACGGTGAGTGAAAAGACTCGTCCAACACGTATCGATTATGACTATCAGTGCTAGGTAACCCATCAAGGTTAGAATGCAAGAGCACTATAGTAAAAATAGAGAGCCAATGAAATCAGCCTACAGACCAAGTACGTGTTTTTTGGTCTAGGTTTGGAGCGGGCATTTCATTGAGGTACGTGTATACGGTGAGTGAAGAGACTCGTCCAACACGTATAGATTATGACTATAAGTTCTATTAGCCAATCAGTGGCCTAGAATGGAGCCAAAGGTAACCCATCCATGTCCAGAAAAACATTACCCGGGTGTACAAGAACCCAGATGTAGGCGCGGACGTCAGCGAAAGCACACCGTGAATACCCCAATTCGATTGGCTGATTGTTCGACCGCTGATTGGTTCTTTTTCTCGACCGCTGATTGGCTCTTTTTCTCGACCGCTGATTGGCTCTTTTTCTCGACCGCTGATTGGTCCACATGGAACTGCCCATCTTTCCCAGGTTCATCTAGAATCCCCTTTTTTGTGCTCAAGCTCTGACTATAGCGATACCGCAACATTGTCTCATTGGACATTGGACCGTCTGACCTGGAGGTGACCCTTTGACCTTTTGACCCGCGTCCGCGCGCGCGCGCGCGCGCGCTGCCGGGGATGACGCGAGATGACGCGCGCGCGCGCGCTGCGGGGCGCTGGGGCGGGAAAACACCCCGGCGGTTGAACATTGGAACTCTTCTATGTTTGGAGGTAGTGTTTAGTGAAAACCCGGAAGTGACGTGACAACCCACGTGACCTGCGTATATACTCCTGTAAAATAGAGCCGATTTTATTTCTTTGGAAAGGGGCAAGGACTTGCGCTTTTTATACTACTAAACTGTGAAGTAAATTACATCTTACATAGGCCTTAAGGCCGTGATATGCATATGAAGTAGTCTGGGGCATGGTCAGTACTTGTCAATTTTCCCTTCGTCTACTACTCACCGATTTTTTTATTTTTATTATTATTTTCGGTACTTTCAAATTTTTTTCCATCGTATTCTACATGATCAACCTCATAGCTCATAGTAAAAGCCATAAAAAAAAAAACCGATCACCCCTATACCCATACAGGCCAAATATAGCGGGACATGATCTTCACCTGGGAATTGGTCATTCGACAATATTGCAAAGTCACAGACAGCCGAAATGGCATTAACTATTTACATATGTGACGGGTAGGAATTGTACTATTAAATGTCATTCATTTCAGTCATATTCATTTGTTAGGAGTAATCCGAGTGCATCAATTAATAGTCTGGACTCATACGAGGATAGAAAATAAAATTAGTGCATTGTTAGACTAGAATATCATGTCCTAAATAATTATCAGAACAATCCATAGGCTGTGAGAGAGCTAAACCCCGATGTATTGGTTATACACAGAATACCCGGCCGGCCTATTTTAAGCGGAATCCATTATTGAGCATCAGAGTTGTCTCCCTTGCACCAAAGCGTATAGATGGCGCTGATGTTTGAACGAGGCGAATATCCGGGCAATGACATCAAAATTCGAGCGTTAACTGCGTAGAAAGTCGCTCACATCTGTTAATCATACAGCTGCTCGACATCGCCTAAATCGCTGGACTCTGCATTGACACACAAATATTATTAGTTATTCAGGTTTTGCCCCAGGTGTATGGAAAGTTACGACTCTCCCTGAAACTCATACACCGACTGAACGAAACGAGCTGGAATTTTCAGGGCATGCGTATCGATGTGAAAATTGATATTCTTTCACAGATTTCGAAGGGTATACAGTTCTGGTGAGAATGAACGCAGCCTTTATGATCAGCGATTGAACGATAATGTAGGCCACCGAACAGGTTTTGTGGAATCAACATTTCTGTAACACTCCTCCCTTGACTGGAGGGATTTTATCGGACATGTGCAGTACGGAACGCTATTTTGTTGCATACATTCGCTTATCGTGGCAGTCCGTATAATTTGTCAATTTTTGTGTTTGGTTTCGTGAGAGAGGACGACAATGGTTTTCATTAGTGCAAAACTCCCGCTCCCCGACCCCAACAGTGAAAGCTGGTGGATGAAATTGTACTCCACGGGAACGGTTGGTGATACGCATATTTGTTAGCATACGAATGCATCGTGATGAAGGCTTCAATGGTGTGTTATACCCACCTAGGAAAAAAACAGCCCCAGATCATCTGGACTAAACTCTTTATCAGGTAAGCTAGACTTTAGTACTATACTTGCGTTGAAACCCATGCAGACAACCGATTCCAATATTTCAATGCATTGGCAACATAGCGTCGCACGAAATATACGCGCCCCTGTTGACCAGGATTTTTTTATACTCCCACAACAACAGACAATTTGAAGACAATTTTCTAGCGGGTGTTTTCTTGAAAATAATTGCTGTAATATTTTTGTGGACGCCTAAATATAGAGGAGAAAATGGCAACATTGTGACCAAACCATAACAGTTGACAGCTGTAAAAATAGATACCGTGGCATAAATTAGAGAGAGCATTTCAGTACATCTCAAAAAAATGAAACCTGGATGGGTATCCTTCATCTCGAGGGGACGCAAGTTCGATTCTTGCTTTCATTATGTGAGTATGTGTTGGACATGTGATCTTTAAATTTTATTATCATCAATACACCTAAACGGTATAGTTCAACCACACCCCAGCCCAACCGATGCCCCTTCATGAATGCTTCACATTGATTAAAATGGCGGCACCTCATTTTACACACACAACACCACAAGCCGCCATTTTGAACCCACACCCACTCACCCAGGTCAATCAGTGCACTGGGGGGACAAGGGGAGGGAGGAGGGAAATGGAATAGCCAAAAAAAAATTTTTTAACATTTAATAAAAAAGGAAAAAAAGATTCATGGAGCCAAAAAAAATCTTTTTCATTTTCTATGTTTTTTTAACAATTAAAAAAGGGTTTGAAAAAGGGAAAATGGGGGAGAAGGGGGGGGGGACAAGGGAGTAAGCAAGGTGGATGGAATAGCCCCAATTTTTTCTTTAATAATGGACCCATGGGGTCGAGTGAGGTATCAAATTGAAGCTTATGTGAAGGGGCATGTAATGGGTTGGGTATGGGATTGAACTATCGGCCTTCTGCGCATGCGCGGTAGGCGAAAGGTATGGAAATAGACGTTTTGGAGGTAGGAGATAGCCAAAAAAAATTTTTTTTTAAAATGGACCAATGGGGTCGAGTGAGGTATCAAATTGAATGTCAGGTGAAGGAGCATCTAATGGGCTGGGTGTGGGGTTGAACTATCGGTATTCTGCGCATGCGCGGCGGCCGAAGGGTATGGAAATAGCCTTTTTGGAGCTAGGAGAGCCCCTAATGGACCAATGGGATCGAGTAAGGTATCAAAGTGAAGCTTATGTGAAGGGGCATCTGATGGACTGGGTGTGGGTTGAATTAGGGTGATTCTGCGCATGCGTGGCGGCCAAAAGGGTATGAAAATAGCCTTTTTGGAGCTAGGAGAGCCCCTAATGGACCAATGGGATGGAGTGAGGTATCAAAGTGAAGCATAAGTGAAGGAGCATTTAATGGACTGGGTGTGGGGTTGACATATCGATAAAAAATGGATATGACCTTGAACTGATCACGTGACCTCCCCGTGAGGGAAAAACCCCAGAACCAAGTCAGTACATGCATCCCATAGTCCCAGGTCACGCGGAAAAACCCCAGAACCAAGTCAGTACATGCATCCCATAGTCCCAGGTCACGCCCGATTCACGCAGACCGGAAGTGACGTCATACACCTGCGCACAACCGGGATGGAAAAAACCCAGAACCAAGTCAGTACATGCAACCACACACGACACAAAAAACGGCCGCCATCTTGGACCCATCCATCTTGGTCCCACCTCCTACCACACACGACACAAAAACTGGCCGCCATCTTGGACCCATCCATCTTGGTCCCACCTCCTACCACACACGACACAAAAACTGGCCGCCATTTTGGACCCACACCATCTTGGTCCCACCTCCTACCACACACGACACAAAAACTGCCCGCCATTTTGAACCCACACCCACTCACACCAGTGCACTGATTGACCTGGGTGCAAAACCGCTATTTCCATACCCTTGGGCCTCCGCGCATGCGCAGAATGCCGATAGTTCAACCCCGCGCCCAGCCCATCAGATGACCCTTCATGAATGCTTCACTTTGATACCTCACTCGACCCCATCGGTCAACTAGGGGCTCCCATAGCTCCAAAAAGGCTATTTTCATACCCTTTTGGCCGCCGCGCATGCGCAGAAGGCCGACATGTCAACCCCACACCCAACCCATTAGATGCCCCTTCACCTAAGCTTCACTTTGATACCTCACTCAACCCCATCGGACCATTTTATCTAGGGACTACTTTTTCTCCGCGGAAGCTTTTTCCCGAGACCGAATCACCGCCAAAATCACGGCCAAACCGCATCACCGCGCATGAATACATTTTTTTGGCCGGAACTTTTTTTTTTCTGCCGGAACTATGCACTCATTGACACCGGTGTCAATGAGTGCACTAACGACACAAATCCACACACGACACAAAAACTGGCCGCCATCTTGGACCCACACCATCTTCGTCCACCTCCTATCACACACGACACAAAAACTGGCCGCCATTTTGAACCCACAGTGTCAATGAGTGCACTAACGACACAAATCCACACACGACACAAAAACTGGCCGCCATCTTGGACCCACACCATCTTCGTCCACCTCCTATCACACACGACACAAAAACTGGCCGCCATCTTGGACCCACACCAAAAGGACACAAAAACTGGCCGCCATCTTGGACCCACACCATCTTCGTCCACCTCCTATCACACACGACACAAAAACTGGCCGCCATTTTGAACCCACAGTGTCAATGAGTGCACTAATGACACAAATCCACACACGACACAAAAACTGGCCGCCATCTTGGACCCACACCATCTTCATCCCACCTCCTATCACACACGACACAAAAACTGGCCGCCATCTTGGACCCACACCACACACGACACAAATACTGGCCGCCATCTTGGACCCACCTCACACCACACATCACTCACGCATGCGCACACGCCCCATTGTGACGTCACACCAAGTTCTGCGCATGCGCAGTGAGGCGCCATAGCCCTTATTTACGCTCTACCTACTACTGTCGCGTCGAGGTAGCCACAGGTCCCGATCCGCTTCATATTGTTCCCGTAACTCGGGTTTCACCAGGGACTCCCAATCGGCGTTGGAGACGGCCATGTAGGCCGAATCTGTGTCCATCTCCATCAACTGCCAGTCTGAGGGATTAAAATAGACACCCATGAAGTCGTAGAGAAACTGCAACATCCTCAGCTTGGCCACCTGATAGACCATACATCCAATCTGCAGGGGTAAATTATACCGGATAGTCTTCTTGGCTGAAGTGACTTCATAGGTGTCGTCATCGATGACCTCCACGGACCGAAACAGTGGAGAATTGACTTTTTTGCGGGCTTGGGTAGTCGTGCAAATGTTCACATTGACGTGCTTATCCTGATTGGTTACCGTTTTTCCATAATAACCATTGCCAGTGAGTTTCCAACATTCAGCCATGATGGCCTGACTCGGGTATTCATCACCTTGACGACGGGCCGCCGTGACGAGCTCGGCATTCTCCGCAAAACAAGCCTCGGGGACGTACTGTATCACTTGATAGATTTGAGTAATTTCCAAACCGTGCTTCATGTACCACTGCAGTAAGGGGGTGCCCAGCAATATTTTGTGCGCCCACATACTTCCAATCAACATGCGGCGTGGTTGAGGTAAACACTCGTGTTGCTCTGCGTAGGTGCGCATGGTCTCCCCAATATCATCCCGACCCACCAGCGTATTCTTGAAGATAGGCGGACACTGGGCGAAGAGGGGCTTGAGAGTGTCGGGAACATGCAGGTCGCATTCTACAAAGCCGTAGAGCTGCCCCGAACGAATGGCGTCCAACATCTGTGGCAGACTCAGCAGTCGCCGACGACTCAACGGGTACTCACGCTCTTTTAGGAACCGTTGTAAATGGGGGGCGGGCCTGGCACATGGTGTGAAATTCACACTCCCACATTTCAATCAAATGGTATCCTCGCTCTTTCACATAATCTCCGTTGGCCACTACTTCCTCCCGTAATTCTAATGGTGTTTTCCCGCGTCGCTCATTAAAACGACCTGCGCTGAAATGACATTCGTGGCCGTGCCAGTAACAGCCATAAAACTGGAAAACAGTGGGTGTTCCTTGTACATGGGCAAACCCATCGACGGGGAGACGCCGATCGCCTATCCGCTTCTCAGTGGCGTTGGTTTGGTGTCGTATATAAATACCCCGTCGATAGGCTTCCCACTCCAACCACTGGTCGGCAAGATGTTTGTGAGGCAACCGTTGGGGTGTAAAATGACGCCCTTCCGCCAACCAACGTGTATAATGACCACTGGGCATAGGTTGGGCCAACGACCACAGGTACAGAGCATTGGCATCGAATCCAATGATTTTGGCAACGGGTTTTCCACTGGGGAGAGTAGTGACATCCTTCTCGTGGTAGCGGTGAAAAATAAGACTGGGCCCGCCCACAATGTTATCTTTTAGACAATTATGCATGTCCGCATCTTTCTGTTGTACCAGCGAGAAGTAAGTGGAACACTCTTGAAACAAATGGCGAAGGGCCAGCCCCGGTAAACTTAAGCACTCTTTAAAGATGTCCACGTGCATTTGGCGTTGAAAAAGTTGCACCATTTTCTCGGCCGCCTCCAGGAAAGGAACCACATCTAGGTTGTTGTACCATATGAGGAAATCTTCCAAGGTCTGCATATGTTCATCGTTCCATACCTGCTGTAGTTCACGGTACGTGTCTTCCGGACATTCCACTTGCTTCAAATCATCAAAGAAGGCGTGCCGAGATGGCAACTGTGTTTCCTGCAAACGGTCGAGCGATGATATATACGTGTAAGGGAACATACCTTTGGTTTGTGCACAGTTATAGGCCTTGACCCACTGATCATAGCTACAATTAGGAGCTAGGTAGTTGCGCACGTCCAGGAAATGCAGTGACGTAGTAGTGAGGGCCATATGATTATTGATCTTCTTGATCACCGACTTGAGGGTATCGGACTGGGCCAAGTAAGGGTAGAGAAATTCCTTCACCATGTTCAAATCATAGCGTCCCGAATTAAAGCCGAGCACCGGTAACTGAGTCAGGTACTGCACGAACCGTAACTTCAATTTCTCCGCATACGGTTTCGGTAAAGGGACATCCCGCGCCTGCAGAGGCTGCGACTGCAGGGACTCCGACTCGGACTCGGATTCTTCATCATCGCTGAACGCTACACCCGGTACAGGAATGCGGTCGTCCAGTTGGTCCAGGACGTGCTGAAACTTCACCACCAACAATGCCGTACTAGCCGCACTGACTTGCTCTAAATACTCCATCATGCGGGTAATCAACTCATGGGAGTTCCCCGTGGACACGAAACACACCGGAGCAGCGTCATAGCCAGGTACGTTGCTGGAAATACTGACACTCAGAGGAATATGGCGCTGCGTCCACTGTGTTTTGGGTGAAAACAGGTCCATGGGCTCCAAAATTGCTTCAAAGTCATAGCACGCCCGGTAGGGGAAATAACGGTCCTCTTCCGGTATCTTCACACCCTCATCGGCCAGTTCCTCGAAAATAGTAGGTGCATTATGATACACTCCACCCGGATAGACTCGCTTGACACTGTTGTCACAGATTTTCTCGTGGCGATGTAATTTGGACGATTCTTTGAAGACCCGATGGCATTGGGCACAACTGAAAGACTGAGCGTACTGGCTCATATTGTGGATCAGCGAAAAATGACTCATGCCATTGTGGTCGAACACATTGACTTTCATCGTAGCAGCATACCGTTCTGTGGATCGCCGAACCAATTCAGCCACAAATGTATCGTCATCCTCCCGTCGTAATCGATAGACAAAGATATTAATATGAAACAGGGACTCCACGTCATCCAAATGCTTGAAGGGGACACCTCCGAAGTGCCGCTTATCCATGTCTTGCTGCTCTAAATATTCTTCCCAATAGCCATCGGCCACTGTGTCACAACTCCGGGAGTAACACTCGTCCACATGCACGGCCAAACACCGAAACAGACATTTGCGGTCTTTGTAGGGCCCCTTCACCCCTACTGTTAATGGATACAGGCCGTGTCGATGAAGCAACCACGGAGGCAGTAGTACAGGAGCACCGATAGGATGATCTCTCATTTTCGTGACGAAAAATGTGACGTTAGTCACCATTTGCACCAACCATTGGGTATTGGGGCGTTGCAACCGAGCCCATTCCAATGGATCCAACGTAGTCAATTTGTCGATGAGTGGCTCCAGAGAAATGTGATCCGTGATGGTGAATGGCTGGTCAAACACATACGAATTATTACTCGGATAGAAATACCGCAGCTGGTCCGTCTTTTTGTGCCGTAAGATATACCCAAATGTCACATTCAATTTGAAGGCAGTGACCTGATCTTTAAAAATGTTCTCGGCGTAAATAGGAAGATACGTGAGGTCCTCCAACCGAAAATTATACAAGTCCAATAGACGACGGTCACGGTGGAAACAATGGCGTATGGTAGCCCAGTGACGTTGATAAATGTCCCTGACACGCTCATCTTCAGGCAAGACTTCAACCGGAGGTACTGCTGGGTCAAAGGGAAAATCTTCTCCACGTCTCATGCTTTTCGTCTCATACAAGCGGATAGGCAGGCAGGCTGGCTGGCTGGCTGATGAAGTCAGGTCAGGTAAGTCAGATTGAATACACTCCTTTCCCTAAAAATCGACTCCTTTTATACATTTTACTACTCGCGGCCATCTTGTACCCACCTCCCACCAAATCACACTGGCGGCCATCTTGTACCCACCTCCCACATCTTCCACTGGCGGCCATCTTGTACCCACCTCCCACATCATGACACTGGCGGCCATCTTGTACCCACCTCCCACATCTTCCACTGGCGGCCATCTTGTACCCACCTCCCACATGGCGGCCATCTTGTACCCACCTCCCACATGGCGGCCATCTTGTACCCACCTCCCACATGGCGGCCATCTTGTACCCACCTCCCACATCATGACACTGGCGGCCATCTTGTACCCACCTCCCACATGGGCGGCCATCTTGTACCCACCTCCCACATCTTCCACTCACTGGCGGCCATCTTGTACCCACCTCCCACACATCACGCATGCGCACACCGCCCCAATACCGCCCCATTTTTTTTTCTGCGCACACTTATGACGTCACACAAGGTTCTGCGCATGCGCAGTGAGGCGCTATTTCGCCAATTTAGCCTTTGTATACTACTGACCGTGATACAAGATGGCAAACATGGTTTTCCTGGTACTAGAAGGGCATATCCTTCATAAAAACATACCAAACCTTTACTCACAGGGGGGTGCAGCAAAAATCTTATTTTGACATTTGGCTACTAGACTAGTAGGTGTCAATTCCAAGTGCCATTGTTTGATAAAAATATATATCATTTCTTTTAAGTACATATGCAGACCACTCTGATTTCTGAAATTAGTAGTGAGGGCACCACGAAGAAACAAGTCTTTGTGTAGCATTTTATTGGAAAAAGACGAGTGGTTGGGTAGAGCGAGGAGGTGAAAATGATATATTTTACGTTGCCGACTTTGATCATTTCTTTCTTGTTTTTTTTATAATTTTGTTTATTTATTCATTTTTTAAATTTTATTTATATTTTTTACCATGACAGAATAGATGGTGTGTGTATGACGTAAAGAAAGTAATAATAGAAAGTAGCCATATGCGAAGCAACCGGTGTAAAATGAAAGAATGTCTTACTCCCAGGCAATAACCTCTGACTTTTCTTTCTTGATTGGCATAATCCGATAAGAATTTTCTTTTCCTAAATTTTCCTTCTACATTTTCCTTGTACACCGGCACCATTCGCGTTTAATTTGTAACACGCCTATGGTAGGGATATACTATTTTTGAAACTGAATTAAGGACAAATCCTCAGAAAATCCCTGCTGTTTAAACACACATTATGATCTCCACATGTAGTAATTGGTTGAAGAGTATTTCCTGATGCCTTGTTCGGGACTAGCGGTTAAGGAGTCCAATTGATGAGTCTTACGCGATCCTGGTGACAAGATGTTGTATTGATCTCAGAATCCTTCATTTTAACAGGTCAATCTGACTGGTCATTCATCCATCAAAAAGAAAATCAAGGACTCGCGCTAGTGTATTTAAGAATGGAACCTTGTGCTGGTAAAAGAAAACAAGGGTCTGCTTGGCATTATGGGCTATTTTATTAAAACGAAAGTCTTTTTTATGTTCCAATTCGATGGTGGTGGACAGTGACCTTTCAAGATCAATCTTAGTGCATATACTGGACACATCGCTTCTGACCAATACACTTTTATTAGTCTCCGACATTTTACTATTTTACTTTTTACCTCAAGGTAAATTCTTGAAGATTGATCACACTCAACATCCTTGGACCGGAGTAATAGCATAGACAATGTTTTCAATAATTTACTGTTGACCTTAAATTTGGCACGTGCATGCCGTCTCAGTTTTGAATTTCAGAAATTTCTAGATCTTTGGTCAAAATGACCTGACTCAAAAGTCCAACAACTGTGAAGACGATAATGACATGCATGAGACTTTTGAATTGTATTACAGTAGAACGAGCTTGGCCAAGTAATTTACGATGACAACATGTACATCAGTTATGAATCGAGATTACAAGCAATTTATCGTACATTTTACCGCTCCCATCACAGCGCGTTAAAGGGTTTGATCCACAACATAATACGAAGCGATGAAACGATACAATCACCAGTTAGACGCGATATCCAAACTGGTGCACGTACTTCAAAGGACACGCTACTATAACAAACATTAGCCTTTTGCGTGGGTATACGGGCTGGTGTTTATTTTTTTTGTATTACAAGTATACCAGTCTTTTGCGTAGGTATACAGGCTAGTATATATATATATATATATATATATATATATATATATATATATATATATATATATATAAGTAATACTTTTCCAGCTACAAGCCCTCGATGGAGCAGTTTGATATTACAACCCTGTCGAATCAGTTTGGCGGTACCTTGCAAATGACGTTAATTGAAAAGATCCATGCACTCTTATCACTCGTGATATATTTCCCCACAAATTTGAATTGAATTGAATTTATTCACCAAACAAAATACAGCAGACAATATGAAAATGTTAACAGCAATAATACAATAGCCGCATATGTGGCGGGAATAAAACCCCAGAGGGCTTGTTCTATCCCAAGGAAAAAGCAGAGTTTAACAATTCAGCAGCGAGAGTGTAAGATTGACAAATTTGAAGAAAGGTGAATACTGTTATATTTTAAGAGAATAAATTAAAATTAGAAAGCCCTATTGTATACAAAAAAACTCTATCGTCTTGTTTTCTGTCGAGAAATAAGTAAATACATGAGAACATATACTACGATATTATAGTATTAGATATTAGCAAAATATTCGAATAACTACATGAATGATAGAAATAGATGGAAATAATTATGTATGCATACACTGGCAGAAGACACAGGTCTAAGACATAATAATAATAAGCCGAGTAGATTAACATATCAGTGGACATAAGATTTGAGTTGAGCTATTGATTATACATAAAAGAAGTTATATATGTATTATGTAATAATTAACTAGCGGTGACTGTTTGATCCAAAGTCAAGCACACAACAAGACAATTTTGAGGCGAGATTTAAATAAAGACTTGGAGGCACAAGACTTCAGACTGGCGGGGAGTATATCCGTGGTCCTTTTATTTTGGTGGAGTAGTATGAAAGCTGTGAATTGTAAAATGGTCTATATAAATTAAGATTTGCCTGCCTGGTAGGATAATTATGTATCGCTGATAACTTATTAAAGTAGTTTTGCAAAATGTGAGGAAGAAAGACAGAGTGATAGAAAAATTTGTGTGTGAATAATAGGACCAGGTAATCATTTACTTTGTGCAATGGCAGAATGTTCAGTTCTGAGAAGAGGTGACTGGTATGTGCATATCTGTTACTAGAGGTTATAATGCGGATAAGCCGTTTTTGCAAGATAATTAGTGGCTGGAGGTGTGTTGGGTAGGTGTTGGCCCATACCATACTGCAGTAGGAAATATACGAGTAGAATAAGGCATAATACAGCATAACTAGGGTCTTCTTGTTAATATTATGCTTTATGTTGTTAATGATACCTATATTTCTGGAGCACAGTTTTGGAGCACAGTTTTAAGTTTTGAGCACAATGATTCAATATGCGATTTCCAAGTTAGCTTATCATTGAAGACTATGCCTAGAAACTTAAATGTGTTAACACATTCAATTTCATTGCCATCCAGAACAAGAGTTGGCGTGCTAAAAGTACTGGATCTATTTGGTTTTATAAGCATATATTTAGTTTTTTTCACATTAAGAGATAGAAGGTTGCAGGAGAACCAATTCTAAAGTTTAGTAAGCTCTCTTGACAACGTTTCCATTAAGACCTTGGGATCTGAATCAGATAATGTAGCGCTAAATTGGGCAAATGATATACAGATTTGCTGATAGTATTGATACATTCATAATGCAAATCTAGCGTTCCTTTTCACCACTTGTTGCAGCTGTTTACACGATTACGTTAAATTTCAGAATTTATTATCGAATATTGATATATTTATTGGATATTGTAGTGATAAGTATAACATATACTTTGACTACCACTTCCGTTATACATGGTTTAGCTCTCATTTCTTCAATAGATTTATGACGTATTTATTTCTTCAAGATGTTTATGAGTATAGTTGTGAAGATGTATTTCTGGTCTTACTTGAGTAATATTATATTTGTTTTAAGATCGATTACAGATATATTGTCCCATTTGTTTTAAGATCGACTACAGATATATTGTCCCAGTTAAGCGAATGTCCAAATATTATAAAATTGCTTTCAAAATAACCAAGGATTAAGGTCTGCTGAAGAGACAGTTCAAATTTTAGAATAACCTAGAAGTTTAATATTGTTTAACGATCGGAGTAAAAAGTGTTTTGGCTTTTCGCTTAAATTTTAGCACGATTTTTTTATTAATATATCCAAAATAAGACAACTTGAACCAAAACGAATCTAATGTTTTTAAAGTTCCCATATCTTCCGTGCACTATTACATCGAAATATTATTTTGATTCAAGGTGTCATATTTTAGATTAAAAAATCCATTCTAAAATGTAGACGGAAACGTAAAAAAAAACCATTCTAAATTTCAAATTTCCGTTAACGCTGTTTTGCGTCAGTTTTATCTGTGATAGTGTACAGTATAAACTTGGGTATATTATCTGTGATAGTGTACAGTATAAACTTGGGTATATTATCTGTGATAGTGTACAGTATAAACTTGGGTATATTATCTGTGATAGTCTACAGTATAAACTCGGGTATATTATCTGTGATAGTGTACAGTATAAACTTGGGTATATTATCTGTGATAGTGTACAGTATAAACTTGGGTATATTATCTGTGATAGTGTACAGTATAAACTTGGGTATATTATGTGTGATAGTGTACAGTATAAACTTGGGTATATTATCTGTGATAGTGTACAGTATAAACTTGGGTATATTATCTGTGATAGTGTACAGTATAAACTTGCGTATATTGTCTCTGCGAAACACAGCTTTTTGTGCAGAATTGAATTGAGTCATGGGCGAACAAGGTATGCTTACGTAACAACTCTTTAGAAGAGAAAATATTCTTTGATACACTGGATTTCTAAAGCCCTATTCGGAAGGGAATTATCTCCGCCTTATTCATAGAAAGTCTCCAAGGTAGAAGGTATGAAATTCTGTTTCCGGTTAGTAATCGTCTCACTTTCGCTTTTCTCAAATTTTTCCTCAATTATTTTAAATAACAGACTGAGAATCTATCCTGTTTGAAAGGTATTTTATCAAGGGGAATTTATTTTATATATTTTGTACATATGCCCTGTATACATCATACAGTTAATATTCTTCATTTAATTAATTAAACTAATTGTGAGGGCCTTTGGTACTTACCTTTGTTAGTTTCCTGCAACAAGACGCATCTAGTGGAATAAGAGAGATAAAACCCTTTCCGAAATAAGCTATAACAAAAAATTATGCCCTGATCAAACCATGTGGGAAGTATTTCTAAAAATGTTTTGCTTTTTATCTCCAGCTTCTAAAACGTTATTCAGAGAGTACGTGTAAACTCGTCTCCGAAAGACGTGCTTTGTTTGCCATCTTGAGGTATTGCATACAATAGAGCCTGCTACACACGATCAAGTTTTTCTTGACAATTTTACAATGTTCGATGTAACTGGTCCGTGTGTATTGCGATATACGGCATAATTTCATCTGTCGCCATAGAAAGTAAGTCAGAAAATAATAAGAATGGATCTGCGCATGCGCATTGCAAAGTCAATCTCTCCTCTGTAACAGGTGAAGTTTGTTAATCGTGAAGTGAGAGAACCATATCGATACTGCCAGATGGACTACAACATTGGGAGAGCCTTTGAAATACCGAACTGCTGATTACAAGTAAAAGAAGCAGACCGAATACAAGGATTTATTAGAAATTCGAGCAAAGGCTGTGTCAAGATTTTTATTGTAACACGCCATATGAAAAGTAGTTCTCGTTTGTGAAAGGCAGCGATATGATTCTGTACTCGAGTATGAACGGATGTGACCAAGTGCTGCCAGCAATTAACACTCTTTTCTCGTACACACGATCTAAGAATCTGGACAACCGGAGAAGTTTTTGTTTTTTCTTTCAACAAGAAAATCTTGTTTTTACATAATAGATATAGAAACTCACTTTGGTGGCTTGGAGAGCTTGTCGTAAGAGGCGACTAACTGGGGCACCCGTGGGATTCCCGGTGTGAAAAGGAAAAGGAACCAAACGTCTTAAATATGACCGAAATAGCGTAGAAAGCGATGTCAAATCGCATCAGGCTATTTATACAGATGGTTCTAAAGATGGTGAGAAAGTAGCATGTGCTACTATCTTTAGTTCCAAAACTAAAACCTATCGACTACCACGTAAAAGTTCGATATTCATTGCAGAAGCAAAAGCTCTATTATCGTCTTTAGAAGGTATTGGGTCCACTAAAAGGAAGAAAGATGTCATATTCCCAGATTCACTGTCATGTGTTCAAACGATTGAAAGTGGAAATTCAATTCATCCCACCATCTTGAATATTCTACAATTATATGACTGTAAATTTGATCAACAGATTGATATTGTTTTGTTGAGTACATAGTCACGTTGACATCAAAGGTAATACTGAAGCTGATAAAATGGCTAAGGCAGCCCTAGATGATGGGGTTGATCCTGCTGGAATCCCATACAGCGATTTCAGACCATCTATCTGTGCTTATGTGAGAAAGTTGTTTTAATCACTGTCGGATGCTATGGATAGTAACAAACTTCACGAGTTCAAAAAAACTGTAGGCTATACTCATCTGAACAGCCAGAAACGTTTCGATCAAGCCATGATTAGACGATGTAGAAACGGCCATACACGATTAACATGCGAGCATTTGCTGAAAAAAGAGCCAGTCCCAAGGTGTATTCCATGCCACACGAAGATCTCACAGTGAAACATATTCTTATCGACTGTATAGATTTTAAGATTGTAAGAGATAACTTTTATCGAGCAGCTACTTTGGAAGATCTTTTTAGTCGAGTGAAAAAAAATTGTATTTTAGATTATTTGAAAGAGATCGGTTTGTTGTATAAATTTTGATGTATTTACATGTTTTAATGCATTGGTTTACTGAGTTATTAACTTGAATACTTAGAATTTTGTTTGATCGTCGCTATATAGCTGAAATATTGCTGAACGCGACATTAAACCTTAATTCTGTCTCTCTGTTTCCGAATCACAGAGGCAGTGTGCATACGTCAAAATCGACAGACCGCTGGCATAGTACTGGCTTGAGAAATGCTATTTACTATCTCGGTGCCATCCTGTAATGCACGATCAAATGGTCGCTTAGACTCGGTCTCCTGTTCCGGCTCGAGCACAGGTTCCGTCCGTGCAATGGAGGGGGCGGGGGTATTTGGCTTTAATGTCACACTCAATGTTGTTTCACGCATATGGTGACAGTCAGTTTGGTTGGCGAAGGAAGAGAACCACCGTCCGTCGGCAAGTAACTGACAAACTTCCACACATGGACCAGCTGGGCTCGAACCCGTCCAATGGAATCAGGCTCCAATATGGACTCGGAATCGCAGTCCGACACAAGTTTTCAGGATTATCTGCATAGAAAAGGAGATTTTTAATGGGACAATTTAATGATATCGGAGAAAGCTTAAGGTTGATACTTCATGTAGGAACTATTGTCTGGGTCTTTGTGTCGTTGAAAAGGCACATGTCTAGAAACATTGTTGTTCCCAGACTTGGCTATTGTATCCCCAGACTTGGCTATTGTATGCATTGTCTCGTGATTCTTACATAAAGTATGAACCAAGCTTAATAATAACATAATAAATAAGTGTTTTTTTCGAAATTTGTCTTGAAGTGTACATTAAATATGTATGTTATGTATGGGTTTTAAACCCATAAAAATACATGTTAAACATACCGTATACATACCTCAACATCTGCATCGAGCATCTCTTGGCGCCATCTTGCAAGGACACGCTGACCAAAGGCAAATGTACCCTTGATCTCTGACCGAGAAGTTCGCAGAAAGGCGGCACCCCACTTCGCTAGAACCTCGAATCCAACTGTGTGCTCTCCTTGGATTGGAGCGATATGCAAGAGGTGAGAAAAATTGACGGCTGGTGACTAAAAAGCAACCATATGATTCTACAAGAAAGTATTCGTCGACACCTAGCATCTCGGACGTAGCCTTAGTATCTCGGCCGCGCTTTTATTGCAGCTGTTCATGTGGAGAGTATGAATTATCCACACGGCCCCTAGCACCGGCTTAAGCGGAATTAGATACGCTAGTTCGGGAGCTGTGATGACAGATCAGCTCAAACAACTCATCTGATGTTAATGGATGAGCATCATGGACGTCTGATGGAATAACGCCTTAACATGGGGTAACCTGGTAAATGCAAGAGACCTAGAAAAACTAACCTGTAATATCTCTCGTTGCAACAATTCCGGTGGCCATATCAACCTGGAACAGATCCAGGGCCAGCTCGGGGACTGGCTTGGTCAAAGCCCTCAATGATCACTGTAAAAATAACAGAAGCTACTAAAAATCTGTTGTTTATTTTATATATCATTTGCTTTAACGTCAATGTAGCTTTTAATCTCTATGCACCACACTTGTCACTCAATTGTCACGGAAAATGCACATGGCAGGAGCTGGGAGAAACATCTGTGATATTTTGATATGAATGGAGAAAAAAATGAACACATTACAAACGTCTGATCCGTCATTCATAATTCAGCCGTCGTCCATTAAAGAATATCCGCGTCCATAATGTATTATGTAATAGATGCATTATGTAATAGGTCAAACTTGGACACAAACAAAGCTTGTGGACCGGACGAGCTTCCCGCTCGTATTCTTAAGGAGTGTGCTTCTCAATTAGCACCATCACTATGTTCTTTATTTATCAAGTCTCTACAGACAGGTGAAATACCATCAGAATGGGTGATGGCAAACGTTATCCCTGTACATAAAAAAGCCGACAAATCTTTTGTTGAAAACTATAGGCCTATATCCTTATTATGCATTTGTAGCAAGGTTTTTGAAAGGTGTATTTTTAAATCTATTTATTCACATCTTGAACCATTTTTAGCTCGCCGTATACGAAATAGGCGAGGTATTGGGAGAGAGAGGGGGAAAGTGTCGGTGTCCGGTTAAGTTTTTATGTTTAGCACAAGGTTAGACTCAAGCTGGAAGGTTAATGTTTTTTGTTTAGGCTGGACATAGAATAATTTTGACTTCTTTTGGACTCTGAAAGTTTTCTGGGTTAATGTTTTTTGTTTAGGCTGGACTTAGAATAATTTTGACTTCTTTTGGACTCTGTTAATCCACTTCCCTCGGGGAGCATGTCCCCACCCCTGGGGCACCGATGCCCACCCTCTATCTCCTAACTTACACTTCACCCGACCCCATACCCTCATATTTCAATTTCTAGTTTTATATCTCTTATATGTGATACTAACCTATTAGGTAGGAGATGCAGTGTACATTGTATATACACAAACACGTCAAATCAACTACAATATATTCCTTTATAGTAATTACTAATAGTTTAATGACATTATTTCCGAAGTACGATATTAAATAACCGTCGGGGGGAATCCCGCAGTACCGAGCCCCTGGTGGTTTGGAGTTTTGTGTCGCCTTTAATGAAGGACACCATTTCCTTCAATTTTGGTATCGAATCCCATTCCACATCATTATTTAACCTAAAGCTTTTGCACGAACCATATTTGTCCAGGCATTTCACACCCACATCTCAGACCAAATTTCAATTGTACATGTATTCATAATGACATGTATAAGCTTACTTTTGGAAAAAAAAGGTAATCTTTATTTCAAGTTTTATAATATAGTTCATCTTTCAATCCAACTTCAACATCACTGACAAAGAAGTCAAATTTTTATAATAATATGTATTGTCATTGCCAGTGATGTGCAACCTGAAGGGCTCGATCTTTATGCGAAGCTGCATGTTATTGACAAAACCCAAAACGGCGAGCTGCCGGGTTACACATTACCCTTGTTATATCACCTGCAGCACGGTTTCGTTAAGGGGCGTTAAACTACTACTCAGCTGACCCAAATATTTCATGAAGTAGGTCATGTTGATATTTTATATCTCTCGAAGGCTTTTGATTCTGTTCCACACGACCTGCTCCACAAAATTCAAATGTTCGGTTTTCATGGAAACCACCTTAGATGGCTCTCATCTTATTTATCGAACAGGAACAGAGAGTATTAGTTGACGGCGCCTTCTCCAACTGGACAAACGTACACTCTGGAGTGAAACAATTACAGCTCTTTTTGCTGACGATACTAAATGTATCAGAGAAATTAAGGGGTTGAGCGATTGTGCTCAACTACAATGTGATGTTGATAAATTAGTAGATTGGAATCTGACATGGGATATAGCCTTTAATAATGACAAATGCAAAATGTTGTCAATCACTAGGAAACGTAATTCAATTAGTTTCAAATACTCTATGAATGACACCGATATGGACATTGTTAATAGTATTAGAGATCTTGGGGTCCATGTGTCCTCTAACTTTTCTTGGGACCCTCATGTCAATATATCTGTAAATAAAGCAAACCGTATGCTTGGCCTTATACAAAGGGCATGCGGCCAATCTTGTTCCACCCAGTCTAAGCGTCTATTATACATGTCGCTTGTTAGGAGCACACTAGAATACTCCTCTCAGTCATGGGCCGTATGTACAAAGAAATCGTTACTTCAGATTGAAGGAGTTAAAAGGAGAGCAACTAAATATATGTTAGGGTACGGCCAAAGCCGGGATATGTCGTATAAAGATACTCTCTGAGCTGAAAATTCTATTGAGCTACAGGCGAGAAATTAATGATTCTGTGTTTTTAGTAAAATGTATGCAAGGAGATTACGACCTCGATATAAATAAATATGTTTCATTCAAATCTCCAAATAACAAAATGATAATGCCCAAATTCAGATCTGAATCATTTCGCCACTCGTTCTTTAATCGAGTGTTCTATACGTGGAACCTGAAGCCGTACGAAAATACAGTAGTACCTTTGAGCTTAAATGCTTATCGTTCACAATTAGTGAGGTATTATATTAACATGAGCAGTGTGACTAACGTCACAGGACCTACGAAGTACAGTAGGCATTAGGACTCGAACACGAACTGAACTCTTGGAAATCCCCACCCCCAGTTGAAATCCTGCCTATATTAAGATGGGCACTGATTTTCATCATAAATCACCAGAAATTTCCATCAAAAATAGGTCAGCTCAGAACTTGTTTTTAACAGTCTCCTAATGCGCCTTCGTTCCAAAATAAATAACGATCACCGATTTAGTTTTACATTTTTTTTTAAGGAAACAGATTGAATAATATAAGTTCACTAGATTTCAAGCTTTACGTGTGAAAATACATCTACATCTCTTTAGTGGTTTTTAGTGCCCTTGTCCAGGATCAAAACAACTTTTTAAATCACATTATTTTCCCAACAATACACCAATTTTTTATATATAGTACTATAGTATAGAAAGGTAGCATTTATGTAGTTTACGATAATTCAACTCGAGACCAACACCTTTTATGCACAAGATAATAATGATTCTATGTGATTTTCCTGAGCATAACCGGTACAAAGACGAATAAATAGCGTCTCTACATCACGTTGTTATTTAGATATATGAGACAACACATTTTGGGTATCGGCAATCTGATGAATGCACTATTCCGGTTTCCTTGTTTCACATTATATTCTATGGCAGTTGATCGTTGATTTTCTTTATGATAACGTTAAACCACCTCAGCTTCGTTGTGCAAACAGCGCTGAATTTTTGAGGGTATATGCAGTAGGGTATTTTTAGCCGGAGTGTAACTGATAGGCCTATTCATTAAATGCGATAAAACGCTGGAGCAAAACGGACCACAGTTTTCTTGGCAATGATGACATACATAGTTTGGATGTGAAACAGGATAGCCTATACGTTACAGGCTACAGCTTACATATATATAACAATGTACTGAAGTGTTAATTATGAATCTAATTTTAATCAGAATTATTTCAGATCAGAACTT
>JAVTVY010000772.1:0-32407 GCA_036873755.1 Hanleya hanleyi
AACTACATGTAAGTCTGATATGTATGAAAAGGCTTGCGTGTATGAATTTCATCTGTCCGACGTGATCTTGGTATAAATTTCAACTGCGCCGAAATCGAGCCTGTAGGCTTCTCATTAGCAGGAGGTTGGAGGCGAAAATGCCCGTCAACTGACCATTTTGAGGCACCTTCTTGATCAATAGAAAGTAATTTATCGGCAATTTGAATGATATTTTCGATGTCTCATTTTCTTTAATAAACAGATGATTTGGAAGGACAAAGATATAAATGTTTCCCTCTGCTTGTCCCTGTCAGGGCTTCGGCGTAATAGTTAGTTTATGCACAACTCCTATGTCATGTATGTCGAGGGAGCCATTATTTGATTTCTTTAGATCTGTATGATGTGTCTCATACATTTTGACTGCAAAAAGGGAGTAGTTGAGTATTTCATTTGTGCTATGGGGAGATGTCAACAGACATTGATGCTGGTGTTTTATTCACTCAACAATCCAGAGAGACATTTCCATGTAATAAAATGACAGACGTCAGTGTTTCCAACAACATGTTAATCCAGTTTATAATCAACGAGGAATCAACTTTATGAAGCGGACGAACATAAAATATGCACCCTGATCTCATCGCTGGGTGACTGACACCTAACGAGTGACGTTGTAGACAAGTCAATGTACTATACAACCCAATCATCATTGCAGGACTTGGCTTGTACATGTGAAATTTAGACGTTTAGTTTGTATGTATTTTCAATCCTTTACATCGCTGGACATTTCATTTTTTACTTCGTGTTTGATGGATAATGAACCAAACGTCGGCATCACGGTACAGATTTAGCCCGGAAATATGGTCGACTGACTGCAGGCACGTGTCGCAATACTGTCGGGCTATCATCCCTATTGCGGTAATGGAAACTTCCACTGACCCGGTGTTGTAACCCCACAAGGCTTCCTGACGAATTGAATTGGAAGAGTTCACTTTCAAAATAGGGAAGTAAGGCACAAAAGTTTTAAACATGCATATCGCTTTTCAACAACAACAACGTGAAGGCAGATTTTTCTTTCGTTTCGTAGACTCTATTTTCTTTGTATTTCATTCTTGAAACTTGCAACTCTGGCGGACAAATTCACGACCTATGCAATTTAATTATAATAGCATCAACAACTACACAGGGACTGTTTGAAGTTGAATAAAAAGAAAAACATTTACGCTACAGATGGCTGATAAAAACTTTGGGGTTGGTAGGCCTAGCTTGTCGATGGGGAGGGCGGGTTACGCGCAACTGACATATTTTTAAGGATGGCCCTGAGTCTTTTAAATGAACTATGATAGAGATATCAAACATAATACACAGTTATCAATAGATCACAATGATCAGGGTGAAGCGATCCGCCATTTTGGATCTTCCGTGAAAATCAGCGTCACATATAATTCGAACACAAGCGTTTTTCTGGAATTAGCGTGACAAATAATTTGAAAGTAGCCAATTTTTAAAGTTGCGAGTTTCATCACCGTTGTTTGTTATTGTGGGACATTTTTGATTCAATTATGTATGGCATTTGCATATTAAAATTAGGGCATGCAGACAAATAATGGCATTGACTTCGCAGGATATCCACCACCAATGAAGAATTTCAGTGTAAAAAATCTTCACATTTCTGGGAAAGTGTGCCCGAAAAGGTCATGGAATTTCCTGAAGTTGGTCATGGAAAGTCATGGAAAAGTCATGGAATTTCAGACATCCTAAGGTGTACGAACCCTGTTAAATGCATCCAGTATATCTTACAAAAGAATTAACAGGTTTTATGCTAAATTATTACACAAGAACCACAACACTAGGTACAGTGCAGATCAGCTTAATCTTCCAATTAGTGAACAGGGTTTACGCACTGATGGCGCGCCAACGTGCTGGCCTAATCACCAAGACTTATTACACCCCCCATGATGTGACCCTTGCCGCCACGCGCCGGTAGAATATAGTCCGGTCAGACCACTGAAC
Organism: Hanleya hanleyi; assembly: GCA_036873755.1. Lineage (NCBI taxonomy): Eukaryota > Metazoa > Mollusca > Polyplacophora > Lepidopleurida > Hanleyidae > Hanleya > Hanleya hanleyi. The sequence continues at coordinate 1,990 of JAVTVY010000772.1, forward strand.
CATTGTAAGCATGTCGGCGGTAAACAAAGGCTCCCCGTTGGGGCGCTTGCCGGATTGCGCGCTAACAGCCGTCACCGCTTAAAACTGAATTGTTTTCAAAGAGTTCCCCTCTGGCGGTGTACGGCAAGAACACAATCTATTCTACAGTTTAAATTACTGGCTAAGTAATTAAAAAAATATATAGAAGATTTGACTTCTTCAATAAGAATGCTGTAAATGATTATCTATCATTTTTTGTTTGCGCTCCAAGGAAACTCGGTCGTCTTGTGAACATTCGGTTGAGACTACGAATAATCTTCATTAACAAAAAGTTTCGCCAAAGATAGCTTAAAGTATGCCTAAATATATTATCAGAATTCATAAAACGTTGGTGTGTGCAAATTGCGAAGGCCGCCTCCTCTTTCAGAACGGCCAGTAAAACGGTTGAACGTAACATTTCAAATGAATACAGCTTCGTATAAATTCAGACACACGGGCGAGTCGAGGTCATAATCGGGGCAACATGCAGTGCTCGGTCAGACTAGTTGTCTCTTTGGCTTGTCTTGTTACAACCGCCTAACCAAAATATACACAGAAATTCAAAAGATCAATTAGCCCCTTACAGAGAATGACAAATACTTGTATATGCTCTTTATTCGTTATCGCCCGACTGTTAAAGGTTGCACACGAAACTTCCGATGAGGAAATAAGAATTAACAAGTATTTATGGCCCACACATCGTTCCAGCTAAATAACAAAAAAGAAACAATAACAGAGATTTCTACCTAAACAATAAGTTAATGCCATTTCATTTCTTTTCAAATGAGACACAGACGCGCATTTTGTTGGACGAAAGCGGGATATCGCTTTACCCCGTCAGAGAGAGAATGCACTGTTATGTTTATATTATCCACTTGTTTAGGCCAAACTTAACGAGATGATTATCCTTTACAGTGTTGTTTTCTTGCTGACAATATAACATCCGTTATTCTGTTCGACAGGAAGTATGTATTAACACATGTGAAATGTAGGTCTTGATGTTGGGGACGGAGGGAGGGACTTCAACCATAAATAATGTGGGTCCACTGTTCGTTTTACCATTCTCACCTCGTCTCTCATTACAGAAATCACTCTACCTGGTCTTAATGAATATCTCACTTACTATCGGCAAAACATATTTTTGTGCATAAATAACCTGCGATGATATACGTATACGTACCAGAAAGAGTCATGCGAACTTGTACATAGCGATTCTTATTTACCTCTATTTATATCTCCTACTAATCTCTCATTGTTATTTATTATTTATTCATTTATTTAGTTACATATTTAGCGCTGGAAAAGGTATTCAAAAAACAAAGAAATGTACCGCGAAATTCAAATAAAACATTGAGTTGATGGGCCGCGAAATCCGAATGGGAAGCGGCCCTTAAACTACAATTTCAATCAAAAAAACGTACATGTACTCAAGTGAAATCGTATTGAACTACCGTCGACTGTACTGTTTTCATAGTAATATGGATTATAACTTAAAGTGAAAGATTTTCCCATCAGTCGGTGTCCTTCCTGCCGAATCATACTGTCGGTTCAGTAAAATATAACTTCTGCGCAGTAATATGTTGCAAGATTTCAAACACGTGTTCTCATTTTCCCGCGAAAAGCGACGTGGGGATAAACTGGTCGCGCGGGGCTATATTTAGCATGTTCAGACAGCATCCAACACTTGTACCAAAGTTCGTCTGGATAGCGGAGTTGTGTGTAGACGCCAGATTTCATGAGGGTTGATCTATTTCACAGGAGTGAGTTCTGTTTTATTGGTGACAAATCCGCAGAAAGGGATTACCAGACTTCAAATCAAATTAATCAACCGATTTCTAGTAAAAAGGTACGGGTATTGCATAATTCGTTTCATCGGTTCTTGTCCCACTGATTAAATATTTATACACTGCATAATCCGGTAGTAAAATCCCGGACATTTACTCTTGAATGGTCAAAATTAACACAATTTGCAAGAATTTTTGAATATATAAAAACGAATGACTTGAACTTGCATATCTGTATGAGCAGCGGCCGTAAGATGAAGCTTCCAATAAACAAATACCCACACTTTAATACCAGAAACGCTATTCCTTGATACGCGCAAGTCTGGGTCAACTTTGAAAGCAGGTGTCCGACGAAGCACAAATTACAATCCATTTTGCAAGCGGTGTTTATGATTAAAAAAAATATTGAATCTATTTCCTTTCACAAATTTTTAGATGGAATGCAAATACGCTTGATCGAGGTCGACGTGTTCGCCAGTAACACAAATTCATACACCTGATGTTATTTAATAGGTATGAATTACATGCAGACATTCGTGCCGATTAACGCCACGTGGACTCTCAACTGATTTTCTTGAGCTTGCTAACAAAGACCTCGCTAGCGGGCTCTTCCCGCAGCTCGCTTCCAGCCATTGTCTGACCGTGCTGATAGCGCGCGGCCTGTGTTCAATCATGTCGACGGACTACATTCAACAGAATTAGAACAATGGCCAGGCGATAATCATGGGCATTGGCGCACTATACCTTTGTGTTGGCACGCTTCGTTTGCGCGCCGTTGGTGCGCCAAAATGAACCTTTCAGCTGGCCTGGTACATGTACAACTTGTTGTTAGCTGTGACATGCTGAGCCCAGTCTACTCCGTTTACAAGTGGAGGATGCTGATTGGCCGAGAGCCATGTGCACAAAAATATGCATGATACTATAAATACCCCAGTGCAATCAGAGTGAGGAATACAATCTGATCCCTTGAGAATGTCCAAGATATTACATAGATGTACATCAGCGTGTCAAAATTGCTATCTATTCGCAGGACATGTCTGGCAGAAACTTGGTACAGTCCTTGCAGTTTATCAGTCAGTTCACATGTATTTTAATTATGTGCTGGAGAATTCTTGACAAATTACATGTATTCCCTGTACAAGTATTTGGTGAACATTCCCACCCCTGTACATGTAGGTAGGAGAATGTAGTTATCATGTGACTGATTGGTTGGATTATTTACCAATTTTCTATCACATAAATAAGTTTACCCCACATGTCTATGGCCTCAAAAAAATTTGTACCAGTTAAGATTAACATGATTCAAGTCTTTTTGCCTAGTTTGTAATCAATTTCTAAATATGTTAAACTTGAATCATTCATGCATGGCACACTCTTCAAACCTACATCATATTCATTATTCTGCGACATCTGGGCTTCATGGCCCACTGGTTCAGAGCCTCATGTGCACGGATTCAGAACATTAGGCATGATAAGAATGGATGTTTAAGTTGTTATTTCCACATGGATAAAATCTATGTGGCTCAGTGGGAGGTGTTCATGTACATTTAGGTGTGACTGATTACTTGTAGATATCTGATCAGGGGACTGTTCACCTGTCGATAAAGGTGAGTTAATAGCCCTTATTTGTCAGCCAGACAAATGTTCACTGGGCTGATGTGGCAGTCACACGTGTTTTAAGGTAACATGTGGCACATATTAATCCATATACATCATATTTCTGTTGTTCTAGCATGTCATCAACTTGTTCCATGATATATTCTGGTTGACGTGTAATCACTTGTGTGAACTTGGCTTACTGTGCTTGCATGACATTTCCTGAGGGTTGTGATACAATATTGAATTTGAAGCAGGGTGCAGATTATTGAGTGGAAATACATGTATTCAGACTGATTATGGTGTAGGATACATGTACATCCTCCAATAATTCAGACTGGTTATGGTGTAGGATACATGTACATACTCCTATAATTCAGACTGATTATGGTGTAGGATACATGTACATACTCCTATAATTCAGACTGATTATGGTGTAGGATACATGTACATACTCCTATAATTCAGACTGGTTATGGTGTAGGATACATGTACATCCTCCAATAATTCAGACTGATTATGGTGTAGGATACATGTACATCCTCCAATAATTCAGACTGATTATGGTGTAGGATACATGTACATACTCCTATAATTCAGACTGATTATGGTGTGGGATACATGTACATACTCCTATAATTCAGACTGATTATGGTGTAGGATACATGTACATCCTCCAATAATTCAGACTGATTATGGTGTAGGATACATGTACATACTCCTATAATTCAGACTGATTATGGTGTAGGATACATGTACATCCTCCAATAATTCAGACTGATTATGGTGTAGGATACATGTATATCCTCCAATCATTCAGACTGATTATGGTGTAGGATACATGTACATAATCCTATAATTCAACTGATTATGGTGTAGGATACATGTACATACTCCTATAATTCAGACTCAATATGGTGAAGGATACATGTACGCACTCATAATTCAGACTTATTATGGTGTAGGATACATGTACATCCTCCAATAATTCAGACTGATTATGGTGTAGGATACATGTACATACTCCTATAATTCATCTGATTATGGTGTAGGATACATGTACATACTCCTATAATTCAGACTGATTATGGTGTAGGATACATGTACATACTCCTATAATTCAGACTGATTATGGTGTAGGATACATGTACATCCTCCAATAATTCAGACTGATTATGGTGTAGGATACATGTACATACTTCTATAATTCATCTGATGATGGTGTAGGATGCATGTACATACTCCTATAATTCATCTGATTATGATGTAGGATACATGTACATGTACATCATCCAATAATTCATCTGATTATTAGAATGTCATGGCCTGATTGTCCAATGTCCGTCGTCGGTCGTGCGTAAACATCTTCTTCTCTGAAAGCGCTTTGCTGATTAAGCTGAAACTTGCCATGCATGTTTCCCCCAATGAGTACACCAGAATTTGTTCATGCCTTGTCGATATGATTTTAAATATTGCTGCCATGGTAGCCATCTTGAATTTGCCAGTGAAACCTTTTCATCATTATTTTTCAGTAACTACTTCATGGATCTTTCTCAAATTTGGTACAACGGTTCCGCTTGGGGTCCAGTTGTACAACATGTGTACTTTAGTCCAATTTGAATATCCAATATGGCCACCAGGCGGCCATCTTGGATTTCCCCGTGAAACTTTGGTATCGCGATTTCTCAGGAACTGCTGCATAGATCTTTCTCAAATTTGGTACACAGGTTCCCCTTGGGGTCTAGTTGTGCAAGATACCTTTTGTGGTCGGATTAAAAATCCAATATGGCCACCAGGCGGCCATCTTGGATTTCCCGATGAAACATTGTTATCACGATTTCTCAGGAACTACTGAATGGATCTTTCACAAATACACACAGGTTCCCCTTGGGGTCTAGTTCTGCAAGATACCTTTTGTGGTCGGATTAAAAAATCCAATATGGCCACCAGGTGGCCATCTTGGATTTCCCAATGAAACATTGTTATCACGATTTCTCAGAAACTACTGAATGCATCTTTCTCAAATTTGGTACACAGGTTCCCCTTGTGGCCTGGTTGTACAAGATACCTTTTTTGGTCCGATTTGAAAATCCAATATGGCCACTAGGTGGTCATCTTGGATTTCCCCATGAAACTTTATCGCAATTTCTCAGGAACTACTGCATGGATCTTTCTCAAATTTGGTACACAGGTTCCCCTTGGCGTCTAGTTGTGCAAGATACCTTTTGTGATCTGATTCAAAAATCCAATATGGCCACCAAGCGGCCATCTTGGATTTCCCCATGAAACATTGTTATCGTGATTTCTCAGGAAGTACTGCATGGATCTTTCTCAAATTTGGTACACATGTTCCCCTTGGGGTCTAGTTGTACAAGATACCTTTATCGATCCGATTCGAAAATCCAATATGGCTACCAGGTGGCCATCTTGAATTTCCCTATGAAATTTTTTTATCGTGAATTCTCAGGAAATTACTGCGTGGGTCTTTGTCAAATTGGGTACACAGGTTCCCGTCGTGGTCCAGTTATGCAAGATACCTTTTTTGGTCCATTTCGGAAAAATCCAATATGACCGCATCTTGAATTTCCCATGAAACTTTATCATGAAATCTCAGCAAATTACTGCATGGATCATTCAGTGTTCAGGGGGGGACAACCCAAGTTAGAAACTCATCTATTGCAGTTCTTTGGTAAAAAATTCTTACAGCTACTTTCTCCAGTTACAGCCAGATGAGCTACAGTGCCGTGGCACTATCTTGGGTAGTTATTTAACATAATATCACAGAAATCAGGAAATAGGTCTGCTTAAGACCTGTTCAAAATACATGTACTTCGAAAATGAACCTTGTTAGCCTCATCTGCAAATAAAAGACATCCCCGATTGAAGGTTACGAATAAATAAATCCAACATTCCCAATGTAATTGTTAATGAATCTTGGCATGACATCCAGCCTGAGAGGCAGCGAAGGTATGATGTCGCGATTCCAAGAGTTTAAAAAGATTCTGATCTTTAGATGCCTGTATTCATATACAATGTAGACTATACTCTGCATAGGTGTTAAAACAGGTACAATTCTATTTGTTCACACTACACAATGGATATATGGATTTGAATGTTTTATTTACACAGTATTCCATAATGCATTGTAGTTTACCGTTTGTTGCTGATATTATGTTTATAAACAAGCCATGTTGCTCTGGCAAGTGTGAAGTGTGAACACGTTTGTTGCTGATGTGATGTTTACAAACATGCCATGTTGCTCTGGCAAGTGTGAAGTGTGAACAGCTTTGTTGTGTCTGAAGTAACGCAAACTTGCAAGGTAACTTTGATTGTCATGCTGATGATCTCTGATTGGGTGATGGGTTTTCAAACAGCCACTCAGCCAATGAGAATCAGAGTAACACACCAGATGAAATATATTGAACTTGGCTACTTCAGACAGGAGGTACAGAGTTACATGTGATGTTTTTATTCAGTTTAGGCATGTAATTGTCGCTGAAAGAATTCTTGCTAAACTAATTATTATGAAATCCTCTGTAACAGTATTTCAAGTAAACTCAGGAATTAGCCGTACTTATCAGTGTGTACATTGCAGCCAGCCCACATGAAAATGACTGATTAGATCCAATTCATGTGAAGGCGACATTAAATACTATTCACTCACTCGCCCATACAACCACAAAATAATCCCCCCCCCCCCCCCCCCCCCGCCCATCCCATATGAACCAATCCAATCTGCAGATTCATTTTTCAACTGCATGTACATATAGTTATGTTTACGTTGATGACACCATGCCAACAGCCAATATTCACCCACTGTTCGGTTCTGTTTTCATCGGTGATTTACAACAATGTTCCATTCTATTAAAATGCATTGAAATTCCTTTTTATCCACCAGTGTACAATTAAGAACCACATTATGTTCTATTAGTATTATAATGATTATAATGGCATCAAACAAGAAATTTACCCCACATCATTCCACCATTTGGGTATGAAATAAGGAAATACACATGTAGTCTCCAGCCGAATGAATTGTGGAGTGTTGAGATGGATACACGTATTTTGTTTGAAAGTAGCGCCCTATGTCAAAGGCTCTGATGCTTGGCTGAGTGAGTGATTAGAATTTAACATCGCTTTCAACAATATTTCAGCTATATACATGTATCGCGACAAACCAACTAAACACCACCCAGCCAAGTTGCGTTCCTGCTACTTCAAAAAAGAAGAAATCTTTGAAGTAGCATAGAACCAGACACCCTCCATCCACCCTTTTAAACATTGAGGACAGCACACAAGACACAGACAGGACACTTGCATGGTGCAATAAAGACAAATGATATTACAGTGCCAGACATCACATTGTGTAATATCATGATGTAACATTTAGGTACATTGTCTTCAGCTGCCATTTCTGTGTTTGGACATTTATAAGGTGGATAGAAAAGCAATTGTCATATTTAGTTCCTTTGTCCACCAAGTTGACAGCTCTGCTGCCAAACTTGTGTTATCTGATGTATGTTTGGGTTATTGAGCTCTTCAACATATCATGTCATTTCTTGGATTATGTGTGTTTATGGAAAGGGTGCCTTAAATTTCACCGTTGACTGACCAAGTATTTACAATCACATGTTTGATGTGATATGATTGATGACTGTCAATGACTGATAACCATAACTGATATATTTTCATCAACCTCAGTATGTGTAGTAATTAGCTACAGTAAGGCCTCTGATTATTGATGGGTTAAAAACACACTTTAATTCAGAAGGCAATTAAAAAAAAACAAAAAACTTTTGCCTATATTAAGATGTCATTGTTCACAATTGGATAACTAAAAAGCCTCGGTTAATTAATCTTTAGCTTCTCATGACCTGCCCGCATGTTTTTTGTTGTAACAATAATTACGCATTGTTTTAATTATTTGGCATTCTTTGCTGCAAAAAAAAAATCTGCAGAGCAAGGCAAGGCCGCCGGCAAGTGAATTTTTCCGGCGACAAGTTGCAAAAAATCTAACTGTCGCATGCGGCAAGTAGGATTTCATCTACATGTAACAAAAATGATAAAATGCGATCAATTTTCGTAAATACCTTTTAGAAGTCTAGATCAATCTGAAGGAATGGACAATCCAAGAAATAATCTATTGAAAATTTATTTCAAGCTGATCTTTTGGCCATTGTTGTTGGTGGCATCAACATTTCCCGCGCCAAGTTTACTTCCGGTTGCACGTCAAATCTTGTGCGGTAGTCCAGTGCATGCAAAAGTCGGACCTGTTATGAAACGGAATTAGACTATGTGTTTTTTTCAGTTCGTACCAATGGTAAATAATATTGTTGGCTTCTTTTCTTGGGCTTCTATTCACAAGCTGACGTTTTTCTATGCAGATATTTCAGTTAATTGATAATTCCAACGGGACTCTGGTGGCTGATTCTAATTGATTGGAAGCAGCAATTTACAAGGGGAGACTATTGATAAAATATAAGTAAAATAGTTGGAATACTGGTTAACCCCCCTCAAATTTTCATTCTTTAAAAAGGGTGTTACTTGGATCTAAATTCTATGATATAATGTCACAGGTGCCATTTACATTTCACAAGATTTAGTCAACAACAAAGCTTTTTGCAGTTCTAATTGCAGAAATTAGGGGAAATGGTTGTCTTTGACATATCAAAGTTGACATCAACTTTCCATTGGTGCTCGAAGTATGTATACATAACTTCTTTTTTATTGCAATGTCTTAATGCAGCCAAATAATTAATAATTAATAATTACAGCATTCAGCATCATCATAATTTCCTCCCAAGGTCATGAGAAGCTAAAAATTAATTAACAGAGGCCAAACATTGGCAACAGAAAATGTCTAAGGTATGAATTTTAAAATGCAATCAGCCTCAAATCTGGACTGGAACCATGTCTCTCACACCCCATGATAGTTACATGCATGTACATGTATGTTACAACAGGTACAAAATTAAACACGTTTAACAACAATAAACTAATCTTGTTTGTATCATTCATAAGAAAATAGAAGGAATGGGTCTTTAAAAATAATTTTTGAGGGTTACACAAGTTATATATTATCAGAGATATAACTCGCATGCACTCGCACACGCACACACATACTTGTTTGTAACGAAAGAACTACAGATATAAAACAGTAACAGGCAATTTGTGGCACAGAAAGCTAGCACATAATGGCTCTGCTATTTACAAAATTATGTACATGTTTCTTGAAAGGATTTACAGACTGTTCTGCCACTCTACCGAACCTCAAGCATGAGCAAGGATGTTATCCCATAGCTGCAGAATTGTTCAACATTCAGATCCGTGAGCATCGCTACATCACTCAAACATCATGTAGTGACATCATTTTTACCCCTCGGCCAAATTTGATTTTTCCACACGTGACTCCAAATTGTTCCGAAAGACGATCAAACGTCCGATGGTTCGATCCTCTGAGCGTATATATCCGCAGTCAACACTGGGAATATGACAATCTAACTCCATGTCTATCTGGAGTTGACAGCACAAAGGTTAATATTGTCCCAGAGCTTTCCTGTACATTGAAACCTGTGAATACCGACACCTGGGAAAACCAGCTGATCTCTAAATTCTGACATTTATCCACTGAAGTACTGAAATTTAAATTATTTTGAACCTTGATAAACCAGAACCCTGTCAAGACTGACACTATAATCTGGTGCCATGCATGGCTCATAACTACATGTATATACACATGTTTCACTGTACCAAGAAGAATTGGCTAATTACTACACATGATTGGTCTTTTAACATCGCACCGACTGAGAAAAAATATGACACACTCCATCAGCTATGTATGTTCATTGCTGCTGTAAAATAAACATGATAGCTACAAGTAATGCTCAAGACTCCTCTTTATTGTCTATGTATTGTCATTGTCCTATGCTTTGTGCACCTGGTGTCCAAGACAGTCGGAATCAGTTGAGGAACACAGAGACTATTGGAGCAATGTTGCTGATTTAGGGAGTGCATGTAACTCACTGGTTCTGTCCTTCTAATTACAATTGACAGCTGTATGGGTATTTACAGTCACATTTTGTAGATTATTGATTGATAAAGGACCTCGTACGTTAAGGTGGACAAACCGCCCCAGGTGAGGTACGACTGTAGATGAAAAATGAAACTTAAAATATGAAATGCTCACCTCGATTAGCATAAACTATGGCATTTTTTAAAACTCTCTTTGAAACATTGGAAGCATGAGAGCCATGGTTTTTCAACAAGAGCTCTCCAAAGTGGTAGGGTTGTGTGAAATTGATAGTTTTTGATTGAAAAAGCACGGTTTGCCTATCTGTAAATATATGAAGATAAACTATAACCACAAAAAAATTCACACATAACAGTTCTTTTTTGAATTCCTAGTTGTTCAATAAAGCATGTTTTGGTTATCGTTTATCTTCATATAAAAAATGAAACTTTATGGAATATTGTTTTTGGTCATTTGGTGTTCAATTTCAAATACGATAATTGGAGCAACGTTATATGTCCGAGTATGAGCTGGCCGAATGGATAGAGTCACGAGAAAAGTTATCGTTTTGACTGAATGATCTACTGGTTCGAATCCCAAGATATTCGTCCAAAATCTTTCAATAGATTTATGCATTTTTTGATTTTCCACCATGATTACAATATATGTGAGAATATTTGTTAGTAGAAAGAATGAGTGGAAATGGTCTATATCTCAAGATATAATATTCAGCAAATGTTGCGAAGTTTTCTCTTCTCATGCATGCTAGCTTTGCCTGCGTGATTAGAGAATTGCCCACAACAATATCTGGACTGATTTGATCAACTTATAGTATTTAGTAGTATCAGAAGTGGCCTCAGAGAACTAGTTCTGTGCGTTGAATTCGTACATAAATACAGTCCTTGTCTTTTGTAAAAAGATGGTGAGCTAAAAACAGTGTACCTAAATTAACTGAGGAGAGCTGTTACGAGAGTGGAAAATCGCTCTCCCAAATTTCGTGAGGGGAGTGATTTTGTTTTTATTGTTTAACGTCTTTAACCTACCATATTATATTTCTGATTAAATTAATCCATTTTTTGATTTATTTTCAGACGAAAAATTTATGAAAATAAATTATTCTATTTCAATTTAAACAAGTGATATCAAAAGTGTTGAAGAATTTCAACAGTCATTAGCTGGGTACCAGTAGATTGAGCATTTAATTCAAGCTTGAACTGTTATGTCATTATTCAAAAAACGAGAAAAGGTAGCCATTTACATGGGGAATATCTCAAATTGTCAGAGACTGAAACAATTACCACATTTATAGTTGTTCGACATCTAATGGTTTAAAATAAACGAAGAGAAAAGTTACTGCAAATAATAATCGGGAACCAATCATCATTGCATAGTATATGCGAGAAGAGCAGTGTCCGTAAATGTTCTCGAAAATAATCAGCCGATAGTATTTACGTGAACGAGAAGAATGGTTGGCGAATGATCAGACGAGTTCCAGTTCAATATTGCCCAAGACTATTGACATCCTACTCAGACTACAGGTTCTGTGTGATGATAATGATGTGTAAATCATCTACCTTTCTCAGAAAACTTCGTCTACTGCGTCAACTTGTTCAAGGAAGATTTTCTGCAGTTAGCGCCATTGTTGTCAGCTCTCCGCACACGTGGCAAATATTGCATGATCCCATGCTAGGAATAGCCTGTGCAGGAGACTACCGATTGTCAAACAAGCGAAGAAATTACGGCCGGGCTGGAATTGACGGCGATCGTTGCTGATTAAAATTTATTAAAGGCGTTTCGGTTTATTCTCACGGTGATTTTCAGTGTGAAAGAGTTTGCAAAATTAACACCAACTGTCCGTTCGTTCAATAATAATGCCGTTAGCAGACACCGCCTACTTATTTCTATTTTTAATCTTCTGAATCTAGGTGCGCGAAAAACAGTGTACCTTGGATATGATTTAGGTGCGCGATGGTGCGCGAGAGCGATCGCTCGCCTCCAAACGCAAGGACTGTAAATATGTATATATATTTGTCCATGATGAAGAATATTTACTACCGTTTGGAATGTAGGCGATATCAACAATGGTCTTGCCATCAAGGCCAAATGAGAATATTATCTGTTGACCAATCATAATGGGTAAATACATGTAGACAAATGCAGTTTACGGCCATAGCGCATCTATTTTAATCCTTACCGAAAACAGTTCTACCATCAGTAAAGACGTGTCGCATGTGCAGCTGCATGGTGATCAGCGTAAATCCAGAAGGATCTTTCGGTCAAAAGAAACTGATCGTGCAACAGTTACTATTGGCACGATGAACTAATAGCATATACAGTGACAACTTTAAACATTGCTGATTACCCTTATTCACCACATTGTGCGTGGTTGCCAGTCGAACGCCATATAGGATGCTCGTCACCTACCGCACAGGAGGGTTTATTTAGTTTTTTGCACATGCCAAAACAAAAATGATCCTTCGAGAGTTGTCGTTGGTTCTCTTGAAAAAATGACATTTGCAGGCCCTCAATTCAGCGAGTGACGAGTAAAATCTGTTCATTTCATTTCCGTATTCAATTTTTACCCCTCGGCCATTTTGGCCTCGGGGTATTGTCGTCGCCATGTACGTCCGTACGTCCGTTACCGCATTTTAGGCAAAACCGCTTGAGACACAACCACCAAACTTTCAACACTTACTTATCTAGTGCTATTAAAGCCAGACGCCTATCGAAAGTGGCTCCCCTCGGCCCATATTTTACAGAGTTCTGCCCCTTTACAGATATATTAATTTCTATTTCTGTCCTATATGCCTGAATGTAACCAGCTATATCTGCAGAACTGTGTTCGGTATAGCTACTATATTTTGGAAACTTATTTATATTGTTGTATTCTACAAGCCAACAAAGGATTACTCGCCTCGGCTTATGGAGTTATGCCCCTTTCGGATGTAGTAATCTCCGATTTTGTTATTTGTAGCTGAATGTACAAGTTATTTCTGCAGATCCGTGTTCGGTACAGCTTACTCGTCTCGGTTCTTATTTTACAAAGTGCTAAGTCAGACGCCTATCGAAAGTGGCTCCCTCGGCCCATATTTTACAGAGTTATGCCCCTTTACAGATATATTAATTTTTATTTCTGTCCTACATGCCTGAATGTAACCAACTATATCTGCAGAACTGTGTTTGGTATAGCTACTATATTTTGGAAACTTATTTATATTGCTGTATTCTACAAGCCAACAAAGGATTATTCGCCTCGGCTTATGGAGTTATGCCCCTTTCGGATGTAATAATCCCTGATTTTGTTATCTATAATTGAATGTACAAGTTATATCTGAAGATCCGTGTTTGGTACAGCTTATTCGTGTCGGTTCTTATTTTACAGTAGTGCTAAGTCAGACGCCTATCGAAAGTGGTTCCCCTCGGCCCATACTTTACAGAGTTATGCCCCTTTACTGATATATTAATTTCTATTTCTGTCCTATATGCCTGAATGTAACCAACTATACATGTATCTGCAGAACTGTGTTCTGTATTGCTATTATATTTTGGAAATTTATTTATATTGTTGTATTCTACCAACCAACAAGGATTACTCGCCTCGGCTTATGGAGTTATGCCCCTTTCGGATGTAATAATCTCAGATTTTGTTATCTGTAGCTGAATGTACAAGTTAGTCTGTAGATCCGTGTTCAGTATGGCTTATTTGTCTGGGTTCTTATTTTACAGAGTGCTAAGTCACATGCCTATCGAAAGTGACTCCCCTCGACCCATATTTTACAGAGTTATGCCCCTTTACAGATATATAATTTTTCTATTTCTGTCCTATATACCTGAATGTAACTAACTACCGGTATACAGGGGTAAACTTTTTACCACCGGTAATCAGGGGTAAAATTCCTTCGAAAACTCAATTCAGACCTTTGAATTTGACCAACTATTTTTAGGTTTTGACAAAAACTCAATAGCCTATTATTTGTAAGGGATGAAACAATATAAAATCATTGAGAATGGTGGTAAATTTGAAGAAATACTCAAATTGAAGAAAATACTGAAAACTGAATCCACTTATTTGAGTAAAAAAATACTCAAATTTTCGACTTGTATGAATCCCTGGTATATCTTCATCATCCCACATAGAACTATCTCTTCCCAAATTCACACAACACATGGGTCTCTATCACTTGGGGAAAGCCGAGGGGTTTGATTAGATCAATCTCATGTTTATTGATGCAATTAAAGGCATTAACGTAACACGGAAGGCACGAAGATATCACATAAGAGCATCAATTTAATAACAGGGAAAAGGGTGTAAAACCACGAGTAAAATATGCTTGACCTTGCAAACCTCGCTCTCGGCGGTCAGCCCGAATCCATTCAATTCCACAAGAGTCATGTGACACGCTGTGAATGGACTGCTCGCCGGGGCCGTTTGTCCATCTTATCGTACGACGTCCTTTATGGAACCCCCTTGAAAAATTCACTGGGCCAGATTGGTGAATTGGTGTTAATCATCAGTGCCAGCCTTAAATAGGGCTCTGAAACTATGCCAACATGTTGAAATGGTGAACAGATTGGTTGAAGGGACAGCTGTTCTGATATTTTCTCAATATATTAAGTCTTCAGTTTCTTCAAATATAACTAATCGTATAGTATTAAACATCATCTAAACGCGCCCTGTGGGGCTGCAGGGGATTGACCTGGGATGTCGATGTGCACACCGCAGTTCATGGAAAGAATAAGCCTCAGCTCCTCAGAGAGCTTGTCGTAAGAGTAACTAACTCAGGCGCCTGTGGGGTTCCCAGGTGTGAAAAGGAATAGGACCCCACCCGTGTGGTTTCCGGGTGTGAAAAGGAATAAGACCCAACATCGTGATATGACTGAAATATAGTTGAAAGCGATGTTAAATCATCTCCACTCACTGACTCGTCTAAACACTTCCATGCTGAATGAAAATCTGAATGTTCTCATCAAACTGCCCACGGTCAACTACATGTATTCAGCAGTAATATTTCAACTATGAGTAGTCTTGCGACATCCAGATTGTATATGCTGATAGTTAGAAACAGATTGGTACGGAGTATCATGTTGACCACACCGGTTTTTGTCAGATCACCGAAGTATGAAGCAATGTTGAGCCCGGACAATGCTCGGATGGGTGACCGGTGCTGTACTGGCTGGGCTGATTAGTGTCCAGGATAATAGGAACTGTTAGCACTCTCGTGTTCTGGCACATACATGTAGACACCCTCATGATATGACTGAAGACATTGTTGAAAATGAAGTTAAATCTTACTCACTGACACTCACTTGAATAATACTCTGTGCAGATATACATGTAGCTGAAATATTGCTGATCGTGATGTTAAAGGTGAACTGAAAAGCTTTTCAATGTTCTGTTAAAATGTCATAAAACAAGAACTTCTATAGTTGTTACAATTATGTGTGGTAATAGTTCTGTGGGTTATTGTTTTATTTTGGGTATATGAGAAGTCAAAACTTATACCGAGAGCCAGAACTTTTAAAAACGTCATCGCTTGCCTCCCGTTGTTTTTGGAACGTCATGACGTTATAGTGGTCCTCGTTCATTCATCCGACGTAGGATGACGTCACATTTGAATAAAACTTGAATGAAGGGGACCACTATAACGTCATAACGTTCTACAAACCAAGAAAGACAAGCGATGCAAGTTTTCAAGACGGATTTATAACAGGATAACTTAAATATTGTTATTAGTACAATTTTGCAAACTACGTTTGCCCAAAAACGTATAAAAGTTATGTCACATAAGACAAGATGTATATAAGCAACAATTTAGATAAAATTAAAAGCTTTGCAGTTCACCTTTAATCCTTAATTCTCTCTCTCTGACACCAATGAGGTGACTGGTGCACATCACAGGCCAAGTCCATCAGATCATCTCGGGCTCAATATTAAAGCTGATCTCAAGATGCAACATCACTTCTGAGTGAGAAGCTGATAAACCTAATTTTAGTGCTGCATATTCTTGTCAAAATAAGTTGAATTACCTTTAACAAGATTTGAATTGGTAACACAGAATACATGTAACACATGAAACGGTCATATGAAACAACAGAATTTAAATTTCAACAGATGTGCAAACATTACTTTGATCCCAGGTACATTGTTGCCTACGTGTATATACAATGTATATACCTTGGTATGGTGGTACATGTATGGCAACACAACTCATGTATAGTAATGTCTTTGACTGGAAACTTTTTAAAGCCTGGATCTCAGAGACTGCAAGATTTGGGTTTGTTTGGCATATTTACATGTATACCCCCCGGTACTAAAGACGGCTGTCCGCCGGACTTGAATGTCGTGTGTTGGTCGGTCGTCGTTCAGTGTTGGTCTTTAAATGATGTATGTACTGTCTTTAGTATCGCTATGCCAAACAAACACAAATCTTGCAGTCTCTCATGAGATCCAACTAGGATCGAAGCTGATCAGACAATAAAGTTGCACTAAACACTACACGGGAGTTTTGTTTACCGTATCACACCAATTTGTCCAAGGTACATATAGGCTACCTGGGATGGCTTCAGGCTTATCGAAATAACATTTGTACTTAGGTAAAAAATAATTGCTTCACCTATTGAATTGTCTACTGGTAATATGCTGGCTAGAATAATTGTTGATGACTGACATATGCATTCTGTGTTTCTATTAACCATGTTAATTCCGGCTTCTTTACAAATTGTGCGATCAATCTAGAATGTAATAGAGTTGAGGACATGACCGCCATGCAGAAGTTAAGATATGTGATAGAAACCAGGAAACAATTAACAGAACTGCTAAGCAACTCCTGGCTGTTTACAGCATTATTGATTGATTCTCTTTCTTATTGTTTCCGTTACAGATCATATTGCGAGACCTTCTGTTTCTGCATCGACTCGCTGACATGATTGGCCGGGGATGATTGATAGCCTCGGAGTATGAGAGTGGACAGTATTCCGTAACTGGTGTCCACGCATATAATAGCTGTGTGAATGATCAGCCTGCAGCCTGACTAGATCTCCATGCCGAAACCAGCCGGTGCTTCACAGAGACAATTACGTGCCCCGTCTTTTGTCGAGCAGCGTTCTTTGCAGATGTTGAATTTGACCGGTCACGGGCATCGGCCTGACTCCTAGAAGTTACAAAGTGAGCCGTCGGACGTTGAATGTACAAATCATATTCAGCACGGCATTCAACATATTCCTGATGGCTTACCCCACTAATTGGAACTGAGACAGTGTCTTTGATGTCTTTACCAGTTCTGTCTGGGGGATAGTTTACCTGCATGGAATAACAAGTGAAAGTCAAGATCTTGCATTGTCAGAATCAGGTGAGTTTATACATCGTAAATTATTTCCCTTCTTTCCACCCAATTTTTTTCCATAATTCTTCGCGAATTGATGACAGAAAAAAACCCATCCCATTTCCAATAGGGAATAATCATCTATTGAGATCTTCAAATAGACATTTCAGTCAGGAAATTGCTTCTGCACCTTTCGGCGCATACTTGCCTAAATATTTAGGACCTCATTTTCCAGGGTTTTCCAAGATTGTGTTTGGACAAAATTAAGGCCTGTGCAGTGATATAGTAATTAATCTGTCCAGTATGTTATAGGGTATAAACCAGCACATGTGTCTCCATCAGGAAATCTCTGGTGTAACTCCATGACATTTCCAATTTGTACTACCATTAATATTTGATTCCCTCCATACCACACCGGACTTTAGGCCCGCTATAGATATACTGGCCCTCTGTAAGACAGCCTCATGTAATCATAGTATAATGAATCAGTTTAGACATTCCAGTTTTTCATGGGCTCTTATGTGGAAAAAAGGAAATGTCACACAAATTCATGGGGAAGGGGGGTCCCTCACTGTATTTGAATATATTCATGTTAGAATAAATTCAATGATTATAATCCTGTCTAGCTAATTTTTCTCACAACATGAAGTACAATGAAACTATACATGTACTGTAGTACAGCTTAACAAATAAAATATCACTAGTATGATAAAGGGAGGTAGCTATAGTCTTGGACCTGTTACAGCTTAACAAATAAAATAACGTTACGATGAAGGGAGGTAGCTATATTCTTGGACCTGTATGTATTAAAGGAAAAATAATATACTAGCGACAAAAGAGCAGTCTAAGTGTTTATCATGCACCGACAGTGAAACTATGAATATTTACATGTATATGTCCAAAGAATTGAAGATAAAACAGTGGACAGTACCTGAAATTTCTTTCATTGGATGGTACTTGTATGTACATCTAGAACACCTAGCTTGTGGAGTGATCAATTCACCAAGAAGACAGTTTCAAAGCTACAAGAACAGTTGAACCAATTCGAAAATTATGATTGTCTGCATTTTGAACATATTGGGCCATTTAAGATGTGGATAATTTAAGCATCTCTATGGTTTCACCCCTCAGCCAGAATTAGCAAGTTGAGATATTCTCACGGTCACATGCATTAATAGGCCTTGGGCTTCAAGTGTGTTTGACACGATCTTTTCCTATAATTCCCATGGTCTGTGGCGGGAAATTGCTGTTTCTGTCAGTAGGAGATAGCCAATCAGAAGCTGGCATTGTATGAGGTATTGTCTCTGCAGGTGCAGGGAGTGATACACATGGTCTGAGAGAGGTTTCATTTCTGATCCAAACCCATCTATTTATAATAGTACATCATGGACGTACTAGTGTGTATAGTACAAGTGTGTTTCATAGTAAAACTAGAGTATCTGCCATCTGCACATGGATCACGGATCAAGGATTTCAGTCAGCACACCTAGCTGATCAGTCACATTTAATTTCTATGAAATGATATATACATGTATACAGTGAAGAATGAGAATACGCATCCACAGGACCAAGTAAAACTGTTGGTTTTGACTGTGTGTCAATTCTCTCCGGGTCCACGATGGTAGCTTCCATATCGACAACAACAGTCCAAACAAGAACAACAACGCTAAAGGGAGGAAGTACATGTATTACGTTGACTGTGATAGTTTCATAAAACAGAGACAATATAAACAAATTAATGATGTGGATGTGTATCTTTCATTTAAAATTAACGTATGTACATGTACACTGTATATTAATAAAAATACATGTACAATGTATATACCAGATACATGTACATGTACATCGTATAAAGCTTTTAAAGAGCGAAAGAAAGCACCTTTGCTGAAGTATAAAACTGTGATCCTTTCTGCACAAATGGTTGTCAGTAAATGGAGACTGTTGGATCATTTAATACTTCATGAAAGGTCTGTCCAGTATACCAACATAAATAAAAAATCAGTTTGAATCAAAAGTCCCAGTTGTTTTTTTTTTCTTTCAGAAAATTGATAATATTTTTTGGCTAGACCACTGCTTGAGCTGATCTCATGTGGAATTTGGAAAGCCTGTCACTTTTTGCGCTCACAAGAAATACATGACTTTTTTGGCACGACATGAATTATAAATACTCTCATAATCAGGCATTATGTCATAGGACTAATACCAGGGAATGAACCGTAGAAATTAAATAAACAAAACCCATTGTAGACTGACTGTTGGTAAGTTCCAATGAGACCCGTAGTAGTTCTGGTTTGACCATCTAGCGACCTCCTGATGCGCCGGTCATCAGATGTTGTCAGTGTGTTTAGTTATTAACATTGCTTCTAAGTTAATATGTAAAATTATATGGTAAATTCCGATGGGGACATGTTCTGATATTCTCAGCACCTTGGTTTTTACTTTGGGAGGGAAAGTGGGCCGAAGATTTCTGACGATTTTGATGGGATTTGATGGGATTCCGGTATTTTCAGGGGTCAGTATTTTCAGGTTTCACTGTAAATAACTCTACGCACAACTTGGCTGGGTGGTGCTTAGTTGGTTCATCGCGATATAGCTGAAATATTGTTGAAACAACGTTAAATTCTATTCACTCACTCACTCCTTGTGCCTTCTGGATTTTTCCCCTGTAAGAGGACCCAGATGACGTGATTCGATTGAAATATTGTTGAAAGCGATGGTAAATCATATTCACTCACTCTTTTTTCCACCAACATTTGTATACATGTACATGTAGCTAGTAATCACCTAGTACTCTACATGCCTGCTTTTATGAAACCCAAAATAAACAAATTTCAGACTGCATCCCTTCTGCCTTTTTTCACCAATCTGGACTTCAAATTCATAAAGTCACATATGGAACTTGATACTTTTAATAATATTATTTTGACGAAAAATTTGCTTTAAAAGATATTCTGCCTCATCTGCACCCCAACTGCCCCAGGGCTATTAGTCATCATTCATGCAACATGTATTATTCTGAGAGTGCGCCCTGATTGCGCCCCAACTGCACCCTATCTTCGCTTTACTGACTGCACTACAGTACACCCAAGAATTAAACTGGTCAAATTCGCGAAGGATAGCCGAAAAATGTCGCGAACGTTTCGCAAATGATTCGCCACTACCTCTCGCCATACATGTACCTTTCGCGAGAAAATGTCAGAATTGAACCTTTCGCGAAAGGAATACGCGAACAATGTTTGAGGAAATACATGTCGTAAAATGTTTATATTCTTGTCTGTCAACTATTTATTTTTCATTTGCTGGTGTGTTTTGTTTTTAATGGCATTAATTAGGTCCATATACCTAATTTTGCAAAGGAATTGCAACTATAAAATCACGACGACGTACCGGTTTTCCTCGTCAGTCCATGATGCAGCCGTGATTCATGCAAAATCGAGATCGTAAAATTGGTAGCGGCTGTATCACCGTATTCATCTAGTCAAAAAGTCGCATAATCTGCTCCTTATTTGAGTTCATTGTGCTGTATGGCTTGTTTTTGTAACTGAAATCTTTCACATCCAAATGAACTTCGCAGTGCATGAAGCCCGATCTAAAACATGGCGTCAGCCAGCCGTTCATAAGAGGCGTGTCCAGTTGCTACTAAGAGGGGAAACAACTCTGAGCAGACATTTAAAAAAATGTTATTGCCTTCATTGGCGGAACAGGGGTTATTCTTGACAAAAAAATTCATCTACTCCATTTCCAAATTCAATAAAACTAACTCAGTTTTTCCAGCATGCCCGAATGTCTCATCATTTCATGTGTTTTCATCACATGAATTATAAAAACTCAATTTTTTTAAAGTTTTCATCACATGAAGAATAAAAACTCATTTTTTAAAGTTTTCATCTTTAACGGAATGCATTTATATTGCAGTGGCAGAGAGCGGCATTTTGTTTCAAGATAATGATTCAAATCAACGAGATATGATAATTCTAGAAGAGAATTGGTGTGATTAATAAAAAGTGGTTTAGGCATATTTTTTTTTTTAAGACTTGAATTTGAAATTCCCCCGACACAATTTGAAATGAAAGTGTTAAATTTTCCTTGGATTGCATTTTATTGCAGAAAATGTATCCTACGAGAATGAAATTTGCAATTCCCGAAAACGTTTGTGCATGCTAGGAAACCAAACGGCCGTAAATTCAAGACGGCCATAATAAATACCAAGCTGAACCGTAGACCAGTCAATGCTCTGACAACCCGATCATGATTGATTGTAGCTCTCGTCTTGCACACGTGAAACTTCAGTTCTTTATTTAGACAATTTGTACGTTTGGTTTTGATGTATTTTCAATACTTGGTATCGCTGGACATTTCACCTTTTATTTCGTGTTGAAACGAAACGGTACATACATGTATGTAGCCGAAAAATGATGACGGTTGACTGCTGGCACACGTCTCTCTGCTGCGCAGTTCTGTCGGGCGTTGTAGCTGTCATCCCTCGTGGTCGTTTGGAAACTTCCACCCGGTCGTATTAATCGCAAACCCATACTTTCTAGCATAAAGAAATGCATTGGATGGTTCCCGACGAATCGAATTGGAAGCGTTCACTAAAACTAGGAAAGTAAGGCACAAAACTTTAGCTGTGCCGTATTCGATACGCACATGGCCTTTTCAACAACAACAACGACGACAATGTGAGTGGAGATTTTCTTTTGTTTCATGGACTGTATTTTCTGCCTATTTCGTTCCTGAAACTCAATTTTGTTGCAGGAAATTCTTGTTGGGTGAAATCGAGAATAGTGGTCCTAAAACATATGCAACTGTACCCCGCATGAGAAGATCCAACACTCCCGCATTTGTTGCCATCTTGTCTTGTCAAATGCGGATCGCTTTATGTCAGTTATGATCGTGACCTATCTTTCGCGAAAGGTATTTACCTTTCGCGAAAGCTATGAAATAAATATGAAATCATCGCAAGTTATTATCAACCTTTCGCACATGCTTTCGCGAAAGATGAACCCAACGTTTTGCGAGCAGTGACCAGTTTAATTCTTGGGTGTACTGTATAGCATGTGATCTGATTCGTCAAAATTGTCACATGAACTTAAATTGGCTGATGTTGAAGGTAATCCCAAATCGTCATAGGTTGAAAATATTTGTAAAAAGCCCTTTTTCAATGTTTTCACCATATTTGTAGACTGTTCTGTTCCCCAACTGTGCCCTAACTGCACTGTAATCAGGGTTTGGGGTTTGGAAAAATCGTTTCATTTTCAAGTGAACAGGCCAAAATACTCAAGGACAGATTTTGGAAAACATTATATACAAAGATCACACACTTATTGTTAAACTTTAATTCTCTCTCACAAATTTACAATATGTACATACTAAATACACATATGTAACTTTATAAACATAAAGATGTTTAATACAATTAAAGAGCTACGCAATGGGATAAAACATAATTGGGGAAAAAATAACATTGATATCACATGACTTACATGTTCTTCATAAGGTATTCGATTGTCTGTTTCCAAAAATCCTTTCTTAGTAAAAATATCACATGATGGGTTTAATAAAAAAATCTTTACATTTATAGCTGTCTATATATGTCAAATGCCACTCATTTTCTATGTGTACACACAACGTCAACCATGCAGATTTCAGTTGACTGTGTAAGAGACCACATGTGCATACACATTTATGAGATATGTCAGGGCATGATCCACTCCGATCTTCATTTTTTTCCACCGATCAATTTATTTGCATAAATGCAAAACATCGGCTTATCCATTTCAACAAAAGCGGAATAAAGTAAGCATTTTTGGATAACATTGTTTAATCTGTTGACGTGATCGATAAACATTCTTACGATGTGTCAATGATTTCCGCAACATCTGCCGTTAAACATGGTAAACTATGGGTTTTTTTATCACTCAGCTCATGTTTGCGGACATGGATCAATTCCGCGGCTGAAGTTTGAACATGCCAGCTGTTGTCTGGAGTCTCATCCATTTTCCTATGGATTGTCTTACTAAGGACTTTTGAATCTGTTACCTTTAAAACTGATAATAAAACATGGATGAGAATCCTTGCTGACATGTACATTTATAATTCTGCAGTTGAGACTCCTGTGTCAATGATTGTTTTAAGGTTTAAATCCCTCTCACCATTATTGTTCAAGTTAACCCTCCCTGTTGCAACATGTCTACCAGTTGCGAGTCCAGATTCTTATCGACTGTATAGATTTTAAGATTGTAAGAGATTCTTTTTATCGAGCAGCTACTTTAGAAGATCTTTTTAGTCGGGTGAAAGAAGACTGTATCTTAAGTTATTTGAGAGAAATCGGTTTGTTGTATAAGTTTTAATGTGTGTATGTTTTAATGTGTTGGATTACTAAGTTATTAACTTGAATACGTAGAATTTTGTTTGATCGTCACTATCTAGCTGAAATATTGTTGAACGCGACGTTAAACCTTAATTCTCTCTCTCTCCTTATTCAGGAGCTTTTTTTTTCACAAGGGGCGAACATGCTTGATCAGTCATGACATCATTTTAGAATAGTTGTCTCCCTTTAACCTCATCAACTCCATAGACTGTCATCAACTCCATAGCAATAATGTACTGACAGCTGCAGATAGCTCCAGTGGGCATGGGTTCGTCAAAACAGTTGTTTGAGAATAATATGAATAAAAAAACATAGTATCATTTAATTTGTCAAAAGTTACATGTACTACAGAGGCGGTTTTTCTGTTCAAATTATTATCTGAATTTGTACTCAATGACTGCAATTTATTGGGCTTGATTGCTTGAATTCTGGATATAATTATTGTACATACGCCACATTTTCAATCGTGAAAGCACACTTTTTCTGTTCTGAGTGAGGGCATTTCTGTAAATAAAAATAGATTTTTCTGCCAATGTTCTCATTTACCGGTATTTCTATGAAGGAATTTTTTTTCTTCATATTTTATTGCCAAATTGTGCAATCAATTGAAATAGAAGAGCAGGTGGAGAAAAATCCAAAATAAAAACTGCATAAGTTTTTCTCCTAAATTCCTATTGATAAAATACAAAGAGTATTCACAGTAAAAAATGTTTGCTCCACCAGCCACCTCTGTAGCTGGCATGAACTTGCACCTTTAAAATAGTAGACCCTAATTTCCTCTGCCGGCATATATACAGGTACATACATGTAGTGCAGGGCATCATGGGTCAATACAAAATGGTGGCCATATGGATTCCGAGATATTTTAATTCTTCTCTTTCAACTTTGGACATGTCTACTCTTGCCAAAAACAATGGAAATAGAAATTAAATATCTTCCACATCTTTTTTGTACACCTATATGCGAGAATTACATGATGTCAGACAAGTTTGCTTACATTGATAGCGAGTTTGAATTGAAGAAAGAAATGTGCAATGTGTGTGATAATCTTGAACGTATTTAACCACACCAAGCCAGACATGTGTACTGGGTGCAGACTCCCGTAGTGCAAACTGATTTTGAGTCTGCCTCTTTTTGTAGACAAAGATGGCCTGTTTCACTGCAGTATCTCCATTAATGCCATGGAATTTGGCAAAGTTTCAGTTCTTGGTCTATCCATTGTTTGAACATTCCATCTGATTTAGCACGTTCTTGTCTCCAAATAGATCCAGCGGCAAAGATTTGTGACTGTAATGTCCTCAGGATATGCTCTCCAGTCTTGTGTATTCCACATTGCTTATATAAGCAAATTTTTGTCAGTATGTAATATTTTCTCCGTCATGGTATTAAGATTGTAAGAATTGTTCAAGAATCAAAAAAAAAAAAATTGTTTGCAGGTACATGAGTATTTAGACTACCAGATTGTGTTCTGAAGTTAAGGAAAAAAATAGACTGCTGTACATGAACTATTACCTCAAGATCATTTGGCTCGTTAAACAAAGTGTTCATTTTATAATCACCGACCTCCCAATATTTCTGTAAATAATGCTCTGAAGTCTAAATCTCAAGTTTATTTAAGCAACGCATGTCTATGGGTGTGCTGACAAGCAAGGAATTTGTGTTTAACAGTCTCATTTTTGAGAAAATAATTCCCAAGCTTTAGTAAATTTTGTATATTTTGCAAATTTTACGTCATTTGAGCTTGCTTCACAACATTTTTTTCATACTTACAACCTGAGATTCAGAAAGAATTTAGAGTAAAATCTACCCACTTCCTGATGAGCAGGCAATGGTAAATGAATGATTTATTTTAACGGGCTGTATCAAGATCTGATAAATCATTGTCATTTGTTGTGAAGATTTTAATCGATCACTTCCTTTTAACATATCTAATACTTGATAACCAGCTTACAATCTGTACCATCCAAATTTAATACATATAATGTAGCAAGAGAGGCAACCATCTCGCTGGGGGTCTAATAACACCCCAGCCACCAGTCAGATTTTTGAACCGGATTCGGGGCCTTCGCGCACATCGCCGGAAGTGACATCATATATAGTAAAATAGATGTTTACCGAACATTTTGATTACTTTTCAAGTCTGCATAATACCTCTGTTGACCTAGCATTAAAAAGAATTATCTGGATATAATTTCCCCTGTTTATCTGGACAGAGCATATGAAAAGTACGGTAAGTTCCCTAAGTATTCGTGACCGGAAGTGAATATCGCAGTCGTGAAAAACTGACCGCTTCCGAATAGTTTGTGCAGGTCAGTTCAGAAAAACGGACGTTTTCATAAATTAGAGTCCCCATATTAAATGCCCATACCGTTCGACAATGAAAGGTCACAATACGTCGACTGTGGTGTTTCTTTAATTTTGTGATATTTACTCCAGACAGCACTCTTAAATGATATAAGATCGACAACCACGAGACATTCACTATACTTTGTGTGTAGAATGACGCCTAATATACTTCAGTGAAGTTCAGTGGTACGAACACGTGTGGTTGAGGGGAAACCCCGAAGCAAAACCCGGGAAATGTTTGTTGTGCGTTTAGATTTGTCAGGCAATAATTCGCAATTGATCAAAGGATAAATAAAGCATTATTTCTGCTCTTTAACCATTAAATTAGGTTCGAATAATTGACTGCAATGATCGGCTGACAATGAAGAGATAAGTTTTATCGGACGCCCAGCCAATTTAAAATCACAAATTCGCGTATATCGTTTTATTAGTACATATGGGACAAGGGCATATTCTGTCACTTAGACCTTCTGATATTTTCTTTATTTTCTCTTCGGGACATGCTTGAACTCTTGCAGAATTTTTTTCATGGCCGAGAAGTCTAGGCACAACTATCCCAGTGATGCCAATGATGTTTACGTGAAAATATATAACGATCTAATGAAGAAACACAGATTACGTCATTTTCAGATTGAGAATCAAACCTAATAATTTCTTGATTGCTCTTCATAGAGAAATATTGTGGAAGGGCTTTTCAAACTGTTTATGTCAATGAAACGAACAGCAAATTAAGCAAGCGCCCAACACTATCTGAAGACCCATATCAGGGCCAACTCGACTGAGACCCATATCAGGGCCAACTCGTCTGAGACGATATACAATCTTCCCAGCTGGAACGAGCTCATCCCGCCATGAATAGAGGGTAAACGAAAGACATGAATTGCTTGCCCATTCTAACAATTCACTGTATCCCTTCGATCCTTTATTAACAAATGTATGAAAATACTTTCATAGAATTAGGTGGGATCTGTAGACATGGAAGAATGAAAGTTTCAGCATGCCACGTGTTGGTTGTACATTTTCCCGCCATACGGAGTTGCAATAACATCACGTGATCAATACTTGGATAGCATGGCACGTGGGCCAAACTTTCGCTTGTACACGGTTCCCGCTTCATAATATATTCAGCCAACACAACCTCAATATATTATGCCTTCGTAACAGTGAGATCACGACTTTAATGAAAAATAAAAAATTGGTTCAATCTGTTTCAGATGTAAATGTATTCTGGAATATTTCTGACGAAAGACAGATCGATACATGATGATGAAGAAACAGCCAAATGTACAACCGTGTTTTTATCTAATATTGCCTCATGGGTTCAGCAAAATTAATTCACATTTCAGACAGTATAATTTAGAGAATAAGTAGACAGAAAACCTATTAGTTTATTCCATCTTTTTTGTTTTTTTAACTTTTAATCTCAACCCACTACATGTATTACGACCTCCGCTTCAGTTGCTATCAAATTACCGCCTATGATCTCGGCTATCTTACGTAAACGTCTCTTCCGACATTCAACTTTTGTGTCAATAATCAAGTCAGAAGTATACTGTCTGTCTCACATTACGCTGCGGCGAGGGTTTCGTGGATTTATCAGTTAATATAACACATTAGCTGTCGAAACTCACCATATATTCCAAACTCTATCTGTGCAATTATTTGTCATCAAAAATATTTCCCTGATATTAGAAATTGTTAAAAAAAATCGCCAAAGCTTGTCTCGTCCGAGCAACCGACGTACATTGCTGTGAAACCAACCGGGCAAGTCCATTTTCACCCACAGGAGAGGCACAGCGCTAGGGTAAGTAACTCATCCCGCATATTCTGCACTGAAAGCAGAAGAAAGAATTATCTCCCCTAGCACACTACCACTCTCCGGCTCCTATAGGCGAAAATGGACTTGCCCGGTCGTCGGCATTATCGAGTCTACAACATGCGGTTGCTCGGACGTGACAAACTTTGGAGATTTTTTGAACAATTTCTCATGTCAGGAAAATAGTTTTGATGACAAATAATTGCACAGATAGAGTTTGAAATATATGGTGAGTTTCGACAGCTAATGTGTTATATTAACTGATAAATCCACGAAACCCTGGCCGCAGCATAATGTGAGACAGACAGTAGTAATATCTTCACTAATAGTGTAAAAAACTCGCTCAAAAATATTGTTGAATACAAGAGCGCAAACTTCTTTCGGTATATGCATCACCGCGAATTCCACGGCCGTAAAATATTCTGAATCGCCGCGTTCGTTGGAAATGATACGTTTCTAAATTATTTTTGTCTGAACAGTACAAAATATGTTTTCAGTATCATAGCTGGGAATCTCAACATTCGTGTCTTCGGAAAAAAAATCCGAAGTCGGACCCAAACAAGCGCGTTTCTGGTTTTAGGGTGAGGCGCACATGGCATACAGTCGCCAAAATTAATGCAACTTGGGGTTGGGGTTGATCGTAAATCTCTACCCCGCGACTAAGAAAATCCGTGGTTCAAATGTCCGGTCAAACTTCAGCATTATATTTTTTTAAGACCGAATGAAACGTAACTTCCAGTTCTTCATTTTGATATTTTTAGTATAATATTGAATGTATGCTCTCTTCAATCGGCATTGTTTAATATCGCACGTCCCCGTAAACCGGCAATATTCCCAATATAATGACCATGAGAAATCACTGTTTAAACATTGGATACATTTCGTTTGAGACATAATGAAAATCAGCTTACGTAGTTGTTACAATTGGTTATGTTCAAAATGCTAAAAAAGTTTGCAAGGTTTATCAAATACTAATTCTAATGAAACTCGTTGATCTGGAAGTTTTTCCATCGCACAACTACATAATATTATCAATCTCGCGACCAGATAAATGGGGGATTTTCGAATAGTTAGGATCGCGGTTTTTCGCGAATGGGCCGTTTTCGATTACTTAGGGAACAGTGTCACGTGACTTGGCGAAAAATACCCGTTTTCGAATTTACTTAGGGTCGCGAATACTTAGGGAACTTACCGTGGTTCGCTCATGTGCAACACTAAAGGAGTTGTTCGGCCGGATTCAAACTGAACCGTGTGTTGGTTGTTTTCCTCTATACGTCATAGCAACGTAGTAAAGGTCAACTTCCGCTATTGGTGACAGGGATGGTAATGGAGCCTGCGAAACGGAGCATGCGCTGTGGGAAGGTTGCAAGAGAGGATGAAAATTGTCCATGAATGTACATGTAACTGTTGGCTTGGCCAAAAAGTATTCTTTTTCTGGTTAGTGCTTTGTTCTGAACCATACACATCAGGATTTTTTCTGTGTACAGTTTTCAGCAATTTCTCCCTTGACCAAGGTGCATGTGATTGTCACCAAACTGGAAATTGTTTGTAATGTTATGTTAAGTGTTGGAGAAGGTCATTATTTAATAGTGTTGGAAAATGAACGGTTCGTGCACGACATATAATGCTTTAATCACCGTCCTACATTTGGAAATCAGGGATATTCCAGATTAACCGAAAAACACAAAATAAAAAAGAAAGAAACAAATGTCTTTTTTCTTTTGGCCTTACAAAGACTGGATAATCTTGATAATTTGAGCTCGAGGTCAGACAGATAGAGACTGACGAGGTGGGGAAGGTTAGATGTGTTGACATTAATAGACCTCCGCATTAGTTACAAATAATCTCACGGAAACAACATGAAATGTCCTTGTAAATAGGTTCTAATTATGATCTTGTTAATTAATCAGCTAATTACCTGATGATCATATAATTATGATTTAATATGACAGAGGTGGGAAAAGATCAGGTGAACATGTAGATAAAACACATGGGAAAACTGTTATAATGATGTTTTCACCAAGGATTTATATTGTGCATTTAGATATTTGAACTTTGATGCATGTCATCACTAAAACTTTATGTAATATTACATTTTCCTAGTCCAGACCAAAAAAAATCTTGTCCTTTGATGTGGCAATACTCCCTATTTAGAAC
>JAVTVY010000773.1:0-35192 GCA_036873755.1 Hanleya hanleyi
GGAGAAAGAAACATCAACACCTTCACAGGTTTTAATATAATTTATTATCCCCTCCATCACATCTTACCCAAGCGAGGTAGCCGCGTTGGGTATGCTTACAATTGATGCTCTTTTTCGTGTATCCGACACATCGTCGTCTGCTCTTGTTCAATCAGAAACCGCCACTTGGTGTTGCGTCTGTCATCGGACATGTTCGCTCTTGTCCGTTAGACGTAATCTCGGCTCTCTTGTCCAATCAGCAACAAACCGTAATTTGATGAATTAGGGTCAATCCGTCGTGATCATTTAGACCAATTAGCGCTTCAGAGCCATCTCACTAGGGCTTTGAAACGTTAAACTTGGCGTTGACGGGCGTTACTGTGCTACGTCCATAAAAGGAAACGTGACCCATATCCCAGGTCAAAGTTCCAAGGTCGATGCTCATACATCCCTTACACAAGATTTAGAAAACCCTCAGTCCCTCCCATCTACATTTCCTCAAATAGGAGCAGATTTGATGTCTATATACTACATATTCTGTACCCGGATGCCAAGAATCACACTGATGATAGAGATGTGGTATTTTTCTTTCAAAAGTTAATGTTTGTATTATCATAAAAAATGTATCAAATAAACTTTAGGTTTCCATAAAAAAAACTTAAGAATTATGCAATATGTGACATATCTCTTATGTCCCATAGGATTTATAGTCTGAAGAGCTAGATCTAGTGATGTTTGTAACAAGTCCTATACTGTCATGGGTTGTTGTTCAGATCCTATTTATGCCGCCATTGGATTCGAATTCACGACCTCTCGTTATCCTATTCCAAATTCGTTCAAAACTGCAAGTTATAGTTCCCGTCGACTGACCACAGACAAAGAATCCGTTGCAAATTAGCCCTGGTTTGGATGGGAACTTGAGATGATTACGCCTAATTACACCCAGCAAGTTTTGTGAAAAGAGTAACTGATCTCAGAACTGTTGCTTATAGCAAGTACATACATGTCTATGGACATCTAACTTGTACTAATCGTCACTCAAACTGAAATTAATAGCGTGACTTTATTCACACCGAGAGATCTATTCTGAGGTAAGAATGCATTCAGGCTATTTTTTTATCGACTCCGGATTGTGTATTATGTACGTTTTCAAGTAAACACAACAACTGAAAGGAAAACTTGCCCGTGACTTCTGTCTGCTTCGTCCCAACATTGAATAAGATAAACTCATACCTATACAATATACAACAATGTCGGTCCTTTGTGGTCCTTTGATGTGGTTTATGGTGAGTTAATCGTGGGTCACTGGCCATGTTTATAGCACAATACCTGCGCCCTTTTATACTTTCTCATATCACAACTGGCTGTTTTCCTACTTGTGATGTCCAAATGTCCACCAATACTGATATTTCGAAATGCAAACCCAGTTCTATTTCTTTTCAATATTTTATTCATTTTCTTTGACAATGAAGTGGTGGAGGGGGTGAGGGGTCAGTTTATGAGAAGAATGTGCTCAAATTATGAGCAAAATGCCGCCCATCGGATGAAATACTTCTCACGCTCACAGAGATATCGGGATTCAACCTGGCAGAATCTGCTATTCAAGGAATTTACACAAGAGGGTTTGGTGACGTCACCAACAGAACCCTAAAATACGTATTCTAGAAAATAAATAGGCACTATATATTATTATTCCTGTAAATGCATATACCATATTATAATATCCTGTATTACTTAACCAAGTATGCCTCAGAGTGAACCCAAGTTGATGAATTTCCATAGCTATATTACGGATCTCCCCCTTCCTTGAACTCACTCTCATGTTTCGAAAGGGAGAAAGACTGATAATTGATATTTGCAGCTTATCATACTGGACCTATTTCAAGTGGTGTATTGGAAAAATGATAGTTTCGTATTTTGTCTTCATTCCGTGTTGCTATTTTGCGTATAAAGGCGCGCAAATACTAAGAGATAAATTATTTACTATAGTCTGTCTATTTAAATTAGTCGTCTACTTTGGAGCTTGTCAAAAATCAATAGTTCAATCTGTATAAATTTTCTTTATTGCAGAGTCTAGAACAAAATAAACCCTACAAAATAACACCGCACACACCTCTATGACCGTACATGTGATTCTTGACCTTTGTACTAGTTAACACGAATACATTATGACGTCTCTTTATGCAATTGAAACCGCGGTACATGGAACAACTGTACTGGAGTTTTATATGGAGAGAATTGCAAAGCTATTTCAAGCGTGATATAATATAGTATCGATATCACGAAGAAATGATAGTTATTTTGCAGAGTTCATTTTGTTCTCCAAATCTGCAATAAAGAAAATTTATACAGATTGAACTATTGATTTTTGACAAGCTCCAAGGTAGACGACTAATTAAAATGGACAGACTTTAATTTGTCGTGCAGAAGAAAAATAAAATAATAGAAAATTAGGACAGAAAAATCGGCCGAAAACAAAATGCCACCAATTTGAGTTCACCCGTGCAGTCATATTGGATATATTACATTTTCTTCTACAGGCCGGGTCATACCAATACGCTCAGATAGAACAAGGACTCGTTCGCTCGGTGTCAGTATGATGTGTCTGAGTGGGGTGTCATATCTGCCTGCGGCATGATATTTCAGTGGGACAGCGCTATAAAATGGCAGCATTAGATCTGCTCTGTTGCAAGTGGATATTTAGGGATAAGTCAAAGACGTACACTGAACATGCTATCGTAAAATATAATAGGTGAACATTCAATTTCTTGGCTGAAATTTTTACCGCACGTATTACACATTGATAGTAGCCGAACAAAACGTGTCCTTCACCATGCCGATTTCAGGCAATAGAGAAAAGTGCCCAAATCACATGTTAAAAGATAGAACACTTAAAATTCAAAGTGTAGACAGGCTGAAAATAAAGCGTAAATTTCAGGGGGGATTTTCTTCAGGTAGCCGAAGTTTTAGCTGTTGAGAGTATATGTTTATCTCGCTATTCATTCACAATTGATATAAATGCTCATTTGTCTATTAATGTCGGTTTTGAGGGATATATCCGGTGATTTCCAGCAAAAGAAATGTAACGAAACCCTGTAATGTTCAAGGACACTTGCCATGGTGCCATTGCCAAGGCCGTGGCGATGTTAATAACAGCTTCTACATACACGAAGTATCTCAGACTTTCTCCAAACTCACTCCTTCGAATACAAGTAACCCTGCCTTTCAGGTATAGAGTATAAGCAGGTGTACGGACTGCATGGCGGAATGTTAACACTATATTTGTATTAGATTCCTGTGACCGTTAATATGAAATGTAATCAGTAATTTCCCCAAGTATGAAACAACAACAGGTGCTCGTATTGACTAAGCCTGAGTAAGACTGATGGTAATTAACTGACGCTGTGTACCTAGTATTTCTTGACACAGTTAATTGCACGTTATGCGATTGCAACGGTAGTGGATAATTATGGGATATTAGGTAAGCAACCAAAGCGTATGACATGCAAACAATTCGAAACAGTGTATATGCTCGAGCGGATAATATCCCGTGTAACAGACACCGAGACCCCTAGGCCAAACTGATGCCTGTCTCTGTTTTATCCTAAGAGGGTAAAATGTGCTCTGCACCAAGCTATGGTTGGCCATTCATGCCACAATTGAAGCCATTGGGTGTCTGTGCGTTGACAAATTTAGTATTTGTACATAACGAATATTCATCTGACAATATTTCTGAATTAGATGTCCTAAGAATACCAGCACATCTATCCTTGTCTGACTCTATTTCTGAATTAGGGCTCCTTTTAAATACACCAGCTCATCCCACTGTCCAATATTATTTCTGACTTCGGTGTCCTTATCCCAGCACGTATATCTGTCTGACTCTATTTCTGAATTAGGTGTCCTTATAATAACAAGACATCTATCTGTATCTGACTCTATTTCTAAATTAGCTGTCATTGTCAAACAAAACATCGATCTGTGTCTGACTTGTAATACCAGCGCATCTATTTTCGCCTGAATCTATTGGACCGATATGCAAGAGGTGAAAAAATGCAAGCGGTCTAAAAAGCAACCATATAACTCTACAGGAAACCTTCCCTCGACACCTCACATTCAGACCCGAGAATACGGCGGATTCTCGGACGTAGCTTTAGTATCTCAGCGGCGAATTCATTGCAGCTGTTCATGGGGAGAAAATGTAGTATCCCCGTCGCCCCTAGCACTGGCTAAAACGAAATTGGATAGCTAATCTGGGAGCTGTAGTGGCAGGTCAGCCACCAAAAATAACTCATCTGATGTTAATGGTTGAGCTCCAAAGACATCTGATACAGTAAATGTAACAACATGGCGTCTGATTTTCTGAATTAGGTGTTTTTGTAATGCCAGCACATCTATCTGCGTCTGACACTATTTCCACAGTAGGTGTTCATATAATACCAGCTCATCTATCTTCGTCTGACTCTATTTCCGAATTAGGTGTCCTTATACATGTAATACCAACACATTTATCTGCATCTGAAACTATTTCTGAATTAGTTGTCCTTACAGTACCAGCACATCTATATCTGTCTGACTCTATTTTTGAATTAGGTGTCCTTATAATACCAGCATATCTATTTGCACCTCACTCGATTTCTGAATTAGTTGTCTTTATAATATCATACATCAGTTTGCGTCGGTCAAAATATCCGAATTAATAATACCAGCATATCTATCTGCATCTGACTATATTTGTGAATTAGGTATCCTTGTAATGCCAGCCCATCTACTTGTGTCTGACTCTATTTCCACATTAGGTGTCCTTATAATACCAGAATATCTCCCTGCGTCTGACTGTATTTCCGAATTAGGTGTCCTCATAATACCAGCTCATCTATCTGCGTCTGACTCTATTTCCGAATTAGGTGTCCTCATAATACCAAGACACCTATATGCGTCTGACTATTTCTGAATTAGTTGTCCTTATAATACCAGCACATCTATATCTGTCTGACTCTATTTCTAAATTAAATGTTCTTGTACTACCAACACATGTATTTGTGTCTGACTCTATTTCTGAATAAGATGTCCTTATAATACCAGCACATCTATATCTGTCTGATTCTATTTCTGAATTATCTGTCCCTATAATACAAGCACATATATCCACATCTGACGCTATTTCCGCATTAGGTGTCCTCACAATACCAACAGCAGTCTGACTCTTAGTTGTTCTTATGGTACCAGCACATATACATCTGTCTGACTATTTCTGAGTTAGTTGTCCTTATAATATCAGCACATCTATCTATGGTTGACTCTATTTCTGAATTAGGAGTCCTTATAGTACCTGCACATCTATCTGCGTTTCACCCTTTTTCTGAATTAGTTGTCTTTATAATACCATTCCATCTATTTGCGTCCGTTTCTATAACCGAATTAGGTGTCCTTAAAATATCAGCATATCTATCCGCATCTGACTCTATTTCTGAATTAGGTGTCTATGCAATGCCAGCCTAATCTACCTGCGTCTGACCCTATTGGCACATTAGGTGTCATTATAATACAAGAATATCTATATGCGTTTAACTCTATTGCCGAATTAGGTGTTCGTATTATACCAGCACATCTGTCTGCATCTGCATAATACCCACACATCTGTATGACTCTATTTCCAAATTAGTTGTCCTTATACTACCAGCACATCTATATCTCTCTGTCTCTATTTCTGAATTAGGTGTCCTTCTATTACCAACCCATCTATCTGTGTCTGACTCTATTTTCTGAAATAGATGTCCTTATAATATCAGTACATCTATCTATGGTTGACTCCATTTCTGAATTAGGAGTCCTAACTTCAGCATATCTGTTTGTGTCTGACTCTATTTCTGAATTATGTGTCCTGGTAATTGCCAGACCATCTGTCTGTGTTTGACCCTATTACTGAATTAGGTGTCCTTATAACACAAGCACATTTATCTATGTCTGACTCCATTTTTGAATTAAGTGTCCTTAGCATACCAGCACATATATTTGCACCTGACCCTATTTCTGAATTAGGTGTCCTTGTAATGCAAAAATAATCAGAAAAAACTTACCCCTAATGGCCGACGTCTTACGGCGTAAATTTCCGAATTAAATGTCCTTATAATATCAGCACATCTAGCTGCGTCTGACTCCATTTCTGAAGTAGGAGTCCCTTATAATATCAGACCCTATTTCTGAAGTAGGGGTCCTTGTAATACCAGCGCGTCTATCTGCGTCTCTCTTTCCGATTAGGTGTCGTCATAATACCAGCACATCTGTCTTCGTCTGACTATTTCTGAATTAGGTGTTCCTCTAATACAAGCACATATATTTGCGCCTGGCCCTATTTCAGAATTATGTGTTCTTGTAATACCAGCACACCGATCTGCGTCAGACTCTATTGCCGAATTGGCTGTGATTGTAATACCAACACATCTATCTGCGTCCCTCTTTCCGAATTAGAAGTCCTTATAATACCAGCATATCTATGTCTGTCTGGCTCTCTTTCTGAATTAGATGTCCTTATAAAACCAGCATATCTGTCCGTGCCCGACTCTATTTGTGCATTGGGCTTCCTGTTAACGTCAGAACATGTGTGTGTCTGACTGTATAACGGAACTAGGTGTACTTGTAATTACAAGACCAGCTGTCTATGTCTGACTCTATTTCATAATTAGGTGTCCTTATAACACAAGAACGTTTGTCTGTGTCTGACTCTAGTTCTGAATTAGGTCGCGTTATAATACCAGCACATCTATCAGCGTCTGAATCTATTTGTGTATTATGTGTCACTATAATACCAGCAAATCTATCTGTGTTTGACTCTAATGCGGAATTGGGTGTCCATGAAATATCAGCATATCTGTGAGTGTCTGACTCTATTTGTGAATTAGGTGTCATTATAATATCAGCACATCTATCAATGTATCAATCTATTGCCGAATTAGGTGTCCTTATCAATACCAGCACATTTATCTGTGTCTGACTCTATTTCTGAATTAGTTGTCCTTATAATACCGTCACATATATCTGCGTCTGTCTCTATTTCTGAATTTAGGTGGCTGTACAATTCCAGCACACCTATCTGTGTCTGACTCTATTTTCTAATTAGGTGCCCTTATAATAAGAGCCCATCTATCTGTGTATCTCTTTCCTAATTAGGTGTCCGTATAATACCAGTACATCTGTCCGTGTCTGACTCTTTTTCTAAATTTAGGTGTCCGTATAACAACAGCACATCTATCTGCGTCTGACTCTATTGGTGAATTAGGTGTCCTTATAATATCATCATATCTATCTGCGTCTCTCTTTTACCAGCACACATAATTGCGCCTGACCCTATTTTTGAATTAGGCGTACTGATAATATCAGAACATCTATCTGCGTCTGACATAATTGCCGAATTACTTGTGATTGTAATACCTCCACATCTATCTGCGTCTGTCTGTATTTCTGAATTAGGTGTCCATATAATACCAGCACATTTATCTGCGTCTGACCCTATTTCTGAATTTAGGTGTCCGTATAATACCAGTACATCAATCTGCGTCTGATTTTATTTTCGAATTAGATGTCCTTACAATACCAGCAAATCAATCTTCGTCTCTCTTTCCGAATTAGGTGTCGTCATAATACAAGAACATCTATCTGCGTCTGACTCTATTTCCGAATTAGGTGTCCTTATAAAATACCAGCACATCTGTCTGCATCTGACGCTATTTCCGATGTAGGTCTTCTCATAATACCAAGACATCTATATACGACTGACTTTATTTCTCTATTAGTTGTCCTTATGGTACCAGCACATCTATATCTATCTGACTCCATTTCAGAATTATGTGTTCTTGTAATACCAACACATCTATCTGTGTCCGACTCTATTTCTGAATTAAATGTCCTTATAATACCATCACATCTACCTGCATCTGACCCTGTTTCCGAATCAGGAGTCCTCATAATACCAAATCTATATGCGTCTGACTCTATTTCTGAATTAGTTGTCCTTATTGTACTAGCACATCTATATCTCTCCGACTCTATTTCTGAATTAGGTGTCCTTATAATATCAGCACAGCTACATGTATCTATATCTGACTCTACTTCTGAATTAGATGTTCTTATATTAGCACAACATCTATGTCTGTTTGACTATTTCTTAATTAAGTGTCCTTATAATATCAACACATCTGTCTATGTCTGACTCTATTTGTGAATTATGTGTCCTCCTAACGTCAACAAATGTCTGGATCTGACTCTATTTCTGAATTAGGTGTCCGTATAATACCAGTACATGAATCTGCGTCTCATCCTATTTTCGAATTAGGTGTCCTTATAATACCAGCACATCTATCTGCGTCTCTCTTTCCGAATTAGGTGTCGTCATAATACCAGTACATCTGTCTACGTCTGACTCTATTTCTGAATTAGGGTTCCTTCTAATACAAGCACATATATTTGCGCCTGGGCCTATTTCTGAATTAGGTGTCTTTGTAATACCAGCACATCTATCTGCGTCAGAACCTAACGCCGAATTAGGTGTGATTGTAATACCAACACATCTATCTCCGTCTCTCTTTCCGAATTAGGTGTCGTCATAATACCAGCACATCTATCTACGTCTGACTCTATTTCTGATTTAGACGTCCTTATAATACCAGCACATCTGTTTCTGTCTAACTCTAACTCTGAATTAGGTATCCGTGTAAACAACTGTTCGTGTCTGATTCTATTTCTGAATTTGAAGTACTTATAATACCAGCACATCTATGTCTGTCTGACTCTATTTCTGAATTAGATGTCCTTATAATACCTGCTCAGTTGTCCGTGTCCGACTATTTGTGAATTAGGCGTCCTTCTAACATCAGCATATCTGTCTGTGTCTGACTCTTTATCTGAATTAGGTGTCCTTGTAATTACCAGACCAACTGTCTTTGTCTGACTCTATTTCAGAATTAGGTGGCATCATAATACCAGCACATTTATCAGCGTCTGACTCTATTTGTGAATTAGGTGTCATTATAATACCAGTCAATCTATCTGACCTATTCCGTATTCCATATAACAGTATTGGCACTAAATTCAAAACTACAATCATACATGTAGTATACATAAACATAGGCTAGTTTCATACAAGAGAGAAGCTGTCAACAATTTTCAATGATGCCGACAAGACATCATGATGTTCCAAAATATCCAATCTCTATCGCTGATCAGTATTCTTAATCCATAGTATTCGTTTTAAAGTCGTCATCTAGAGAATTTCTCCGTCACGCTTTGATTGTGGCTGTTCATATGAACACCACGAGGATCTTGAAGTACATGGGTTCATACGGTTGGTTGGTTGGTTGTTTGAAGTTTAACGTCGCATCTAACCTTATTGGTCGCACGGCGACGATGACCCAAACAAACATACCCTAACAAAACCCTAACCCCGATAAAAACCTAACCAAATCTAAAAAAAAAAAATGAATTTCGAATTTTGAAAATTAGGTTCTACAGACACTGATCACAATGGATCCTCAGAGAGCCCAATCTGTTTGGTACTTTAATCTACCTCCTGTGCCAAACAATTATGGTATGGTACATGCTGCCCATACGGCCCCTAGCCCCGGGTTAAGCGGAATTAGACACAAGTTACAAAACGTAACGCCATAGATCTTTCACGCTACGCTCGTATTTTTCTATCAGCATGCGCTATGTATCGCCAAATTTGAGAAACTTTGAGTGGAGGCGCTTGGTGGTATCGCCCTGTTTTATAAGTATCTGCAACACTGTTTTGTGACGTTGATTAAAATCGTCACATTTAACACAGAATCTAGCAAATGCTACTAGGCGAGATATGTATACGCCATATGTATGTCCCACTGGGATATTACTGTACAGAAAGGGACAGTTTACGATGTCGAAATTGTAATCATCTCTTTTGTCATAAAGTCGACCAGAGAGAAGGCCCGCTTCATTTTTATAGAGATATAGGTCTAAATATAATGTGTCTGTATGGCTATCGGTAGTTGCTTTCAAATCCAGTGAAGCTGGATATATATCCTTCACTGTGTTATATTTTTAGCGAATATCCACAGCGAGAAGATCGTCTATAGCGCGTTTGGTGAATGTGAAGGAACGGACTTTGAATGGATCGGTTTTTGAAAGCGCCTGCATATAGTCATTTATAAGAGAACAGATATAGGTCAACCAACAGGGGCGCACAGTTAGTACCCATTGGAATACCAATATGCTTTTGATATATTATGTTGCCAAGTTTCACATAGATATTTTAATGAGAAATTCAAGCAACTCTATAAACAAAGAAACATCCGATGAATGACATATCCTGTATGTAGTAGAGCTAAAGAACGCTTTATGGCTTCCGACATTAATATATCTGCGATCAGTTTTCTTGAACACAGATACTATTAATGAACTTAGACGGTCAATAAGGTTCTGATGAGGGATTGTAGTATATAGAGTGGAGAAATCCCATGTGGATACATGTCTGTACGGTATGTGATATTAGCATCAAGTTCTTCTTTAAAACATTTTGAGTTTTTCAATAACCACATATATTCAACGCCAGAGTTTTTAGAAATAGTGCCGCAATACCTTTCTCAAAATGCTTTTACCTCCTGATTCTTCTACTTTTGGTATGTCGTTGTGATTGGTTGGAAGACAAATACCTCTTTCTCTGAGAAACGTTTTGTGATTATTAAATAATTTTTTCAGAGTAAATGCAGTTTGGGAGTAAGTAGACGTATTTGATGATGATATGTTTTAATACACTCAATTCTCTAACCAGCACCTGGTAATAGTGATATTTACATATGAATATTATATTATTTGAAGCTTTGTCTGTTGGGTCCATGACGAATTTACTCTGGAAATTTGCTAGAACTTCTTGCGAATTGAGGTTTCTCAGTACTTGTTTTGCTTTGGGAAGGGTACTTCTGTCAATATGGCGGATTGTTTCAATGACCTTGCTCTTGGTGAGGTCCAGTCAATCAGCGAATACTGTATGTTCAACTTTTTTCTCGCTTAGACCAATCAATAACGTACTGTTCCAATGAAGACAGGACTATCTTCTGGTCGGCCTTCAGATTTATTCTTCTCGGCTGTCTATATTTACGTCTCTTCATGAGGAGTAATCTTAAGTCATTATCACTCACCACATCAAGGTTACCAGTCACAATATGAGTGCATGGTGTATAGTTAAAGTACAACGATTCACAATCACAACTATAGCCTCCCGACGTGTTTAAGATCCAGTCAAATTCCTTGACAGCAATAGAGTAATTAAATATTTTGGTGGCTATAGATTTAGTATACTTATAAGTAGTAGTGTCAACCCTTTTCGAGCGCGGTTTTCCAGGGAGGTAACTCTTGGTTCCCTTTTTTCCAGGTTAAAGGTATAGGGGACGCCACATCGCCTTCCACCTCTGTGGCGTCTGTGGCGCCAGGTGGCGCCACCGGCTCAAGGTCACGTGGAGGTCAAAAGTAGTTCCGGCAACCTTTAACCTTTGTATTCTTCCGCGGTCTGGTGGTGTCACTTCCGCGGACAGAAAGTAGTCCCATGTCAATCAAGTGACTTCCAATGTTAATGTATACGGGGAATGCCTAAAAAGAGTATGGGAATAGACGTTTTGTGACCGGGGTAGGTCCCTAGTGGACCGAATAGATCGAGTGAGGTGTCAAAGTGAAGCGCTCCTCGAGGGCCATTCAGTCATGGGTGGGTGCATGTAAAATTAGGATTTTTCTCCCAAAATATAAAAAGCGAAACACGGACTTTACCCCTAAAATAGGGGAAAACCCCTATCAACTCTAGCCAAAAGGGCTAATATCGGTCCCCGGGCTTATCGGGGCCTGCCTATCAAGTCAATGGGGTGGGTGCATGTAAAATTAGGATTTTTTCCCGAAACTATAAAAAGCGGAACACGGACTTTACCCCTAAAATAGGGGAAAACCCCTATCAACTCTAGCCAAAAGGGCTAATATCGGTCCCCGGGTTTATCGGGGCCTGCCTATCAAGTCAATGGGGTGGGTGCATGTAAAATTAGGATTTTTTCCCGAAACTATAAAAAGCGG
Source organism: Hanleya hanleyi (assembly GCA_036873755.1). Lineage (NCBI taxonomy): Eukaryota > Metazoa > Mollusca > Polyplacophora > Lepidopleurida > Hanleyidae > Hanleya > Hanleya hanleyi. The sequence goes on from JAVTVY010000773.1 coordinate 12,064, forward strand.
AACACGGACTTTACCCCTAAAATAGGGGAAAACACCTATCAACCCTATCCCAAAGGGCTAATATCGGTCTCCGGGCTTATCGGGGCCTGCCTATCAAGTCAACGGGATGGGTGCATGCAAAATTAGGATTTTTTCCCCAAAATATAAAAAGCGAAACACGGACTTTACCCCTAAAATAGGGGAAAACCCCTATCAACTCTAGCCAAAAGGGCTAATATCGGTCCCCGGGCTTATCGGGGCCTGCCTATCAAGTCAATGGGGTGGGTGCATGTAAAATAAGGATTTTTTTTCCGAAAATATAAAAAGCGGAACACGGACTTTACCCCTAAAATAGGGGTCTGTATTATACAATATAAGGGAAAATGACTGTATGGGGTATGGGGATGGTCAATTTTTTGGGGGGTGTTACTATGGCTTGTGGGGTCTTGTTTTTCTCGTCTCGCCGAGAAAAACACAATGGGAGGGGTCCCGGAGCGAATCGGTGAAATTTCTGGGAAAAGTCACCGAGGTCTGTATATAGGTTCATACTGGCTATATGGGGGGAGGGATGGTCAATTTTTTGTGGGCTTTACTATGGGTTGTGGGGTCTCGTTTTTCTCGTCTCGCCGAGAAAAACACAATGGGAGGGGTCCCGGAGCGAATCGGTGAAATTTTTGGGAAAAGTCACCGAGGTCTGTATATAGGCTCATACTGGCTATATGGGGGGAGGGGTGGTCAATTTTTTTTGTGGGTGTTACTATGGATTGTGGGGTCTCGTTTTTCTCGTCTCGCCGAGAAAAACACAATGGGAGGGGTCCCGGAGCGAATCGGTTAAATTTTTGGGAAAAGTCACCGAGGTCTGTATATAGGCTCATACTGGCTATATGGGGGGAGGGGTTCAACCTGGGAAATTCACATACGTTCATTGTGATATGGGTTGTTTGGATTTGTTTTTCACGTCTCGTCATTTAGAACACGATGGGAAGGGTTTCGGAGCGAAACGGTGAAATTTTTGGAAAAAGTTCACCGAGGCTTGGGTAGGTCCATATAGGCCTATACTGCATGGTTATGGGGTATAGGTTCATACGGGGTGGACGTTTTGGGGTCTAGGTGAGCCCCTAATAATCCTATGGTGTCGTATGAGGTCTTATTTTGAAGCTCTCGTGGAGGATCATCCGACTGGACTAATAGTCCGTCCGTTTTCAATAGTCTGCGCATGCGCAGTCTGGCCGTAGTATAGAAAGCAGGCATTTTGGGGGGTATGTGGGTGTATGTTTGGGATAGAGATGGACCGCTATGGGTCCGGATGGGTCGTGGAAGATGTCAAAGTGAAGCTTGTGTGAGGTAGAGTCAGAATGGCGTGTTTTTAAGTGCAAATCGCGTCCTTCTGCGCATGCGCAGTTGGTTGTAGTAAGTCAAGTGGTCATTTTGGGGCAGTGCAGGGAGGTATTTGGGATAGAGAGGGACCCTCCTTGGTCCGAATGTGTCCTGGGAGGTGTCATTTTGTAGCTCTCGGGCTGTAGACCCCTATTTGAGGGATGTTCACGTCATCTGTGACGTCATCGGTGACGTCATCAGCAGGAGTAGTAGCGAAAGTGGGCATTTTGGGGCAGTGAAGGAAGGTGTTTGGTGTAGAGATGCACCATCCATATCTGTCACGCATTATAACATATCTTTGTTGTGTTATACCACATCTGTCCTGCATTATACCATATATATCCTGTATTATACCATACCTGTCCTATGTTATACAATATCTGTCCTGTATTATACCAAATCTGTCCTGTATTGTACCATATTTGTCCTCTATTATACCATATATGTCCTGTATTATACCAAATCTGCCCTGTATTATACAGTATCTGTCCTGTATTATACCAAATCTGTGCTATATTATACCAAATCTGTGCTGTATTATACAATATCTGTCCTGTGTTATACCATATCTGTGCTGTATTATACAATATCTGTCCTGTATTATACAATATCTGTCCAGTATTCTGCAATATATGTTCTGTATTATACCAAATCTGTCCTGTATAATACAGTATCTGTCCTGTATTGTACCATATATGTCCTGTATTATACCATATCTGCTCTGTATTATACAATATTTCTCCTCTATTATACCATATCTGTGCTGCATTATACCATATCTGTCCTGTATTGTACCATATATGTCCTGTATTATCCCAAATCTGTGCTGTATTATACAATATTTGCCTTCTATTATACCATATCTGTGTTGTATTATACCATATCTGTCCTGAATTATACCATATCTGTGCTGTATTATGCAATATCTGTCCTGTGTTATACAATTTCTGTCCTGTATTATACCAAATCTGTCCTGTTTTGTACCATATTTGTCATGTATTATACAATATATGTTCTGTATTATACCAAATCTGTGCTGTGTTATACAGTATCTGTCCTGTATTATACCAAATCTGTGCTGTATTATACAATATATGTTCTGTATTATACCAAATCTGTCCTGTATTATACAGTATATGTCCTGTATTATACCAAATCTGTGTTGTATTATACCATATCTGTCCTGTATTGTACCATAGGCGTTGTCGTGAATAACAACACGTTCAGCAATGTTCATACAGTTTATTATCCCAAATGTTACATTATACCCAGGCTGGGGGAGCCGCCCTGGGCATGTTTAGTATCTTCACAGCAAAACAAATTGAAATATCAAACACTATGTTTGATTATTTAACGCACCGTCACATTAGGTACACGTGTTTACTGAGCTCAAGTCAACGATCAGCATGTAGACATATAGAGTATGTACGGCATGTTATGGTATTCATCAGTGCATGGGTGAAGCATTCAGCCGATGGGGTGGTCGGTCAGCTTGGTAACGAAAAACGTAACATTGGTCACCCTATCCACTGTCCACTTGGTGTTGGGGCGTTGGTGTTGGGCCCATTCCAAGGGATCCACGGTGTCCAGTTTCTCCAGCATCGTCTCTAGCGACACCCGGTTAATGATGGTAAACGGTTGGTCAAATACCTGGATGTTCCTGCTCGGGTAAAAGTATCGGACTTGGACTGTCTCCTTATGCTGCAGCACATAACCAATCGCCAGACTTAATTTGAAGGCCGTAGTTTGGTCGTTGAAGATGGCTTCCACGTAGCTACGTAGACGGGCGAGGTCGGCCAGTCGGAAATTGTAGATATCTTGAATAGGGCGATGACGGTTGAAACATTGCCGTATCATGGACCATTGGCGCCGATAGATGTCACTCACCGGATGGGCGTCCTGTAAGGGATCGCTAGGAACATTTATGGGCTCGTCCAGAAAATGTTCGATGTTGTCAGGCGTATGACTCGAAACCGTAACGGTGGGGTCCGGCTGGATATCCAGGCTCTTCTGAACTGTGGGTATAGGCGGGCTCTCCGTCATCGCATCACCAGTGGCGTTCGTCTCCCCGGGCCCATCTTCACTGGGTCTGACCTTCCGCGGCTCCTCTTCAGTGGAAAGTTGTCGCCCAAACCGTAGAGACGGGACATGAATCAAACGCTGATGCCGTCTTAACTGACTGCGTCGTTTGAAGAGTTGACCACAATCCTTACATTGTTCCGTAGCGCCCTCGTGGAATGAGCGTTCGTGGCGCAGTAAAGGATCCTTCCGATTAAATGACCGTGCGCAGGTTATACAAGTATACCGTGCATCGTTGTGGGTGGAGCCCTTGTGGCGGTGCAAGTCGTGCAGACGAGTAAACTGCTTCTGGCAAGTTGTGCAAGTGAACATCTTGGAGGTTGACAGAGTATCTGATGAAACGGCCAGGCCGCTTTCCTTTTATAGCACGCTAGCTGATGATCTATTTTTAGCACACTCCTGGAAATGATGAATGCCGTAAAAATTTCCACTTTTATACGTTTTTCCGTGACATTCGTGCCTTTTCGGAAACCTCCGTGTCTCTTCGGTCACCTCCGTGTCTTTTCGGTGACGTCCGTGAATCTTCGGGCACCTCCGTGTCTCTTCGGTGACCTCCGTGACATCTTCGGTAACCTCCGTGTCTCTTTGGGCACCTCCGTGACATCTTCGGTCACCTCCGTAACTACCCGGCTGTTCCCGTGTAAACCCGGATGGATCTCCGTGTCTCTTCGGTGACCTCCGTGACATCTTCGGTCATCTCCGTGTCTTTTCGGTGACCTCCGTGACATCTTCGGTCACCTCCGTGTCTCTTCGGTCACCTCCGTACCGTCAACGATCAGCATGTAGAGATATAGAGTATGTACGGCATGTTATGGTATTCATCAGTGCATGAGTGACGCATTCAGCCGATGGGGGTGGTCGGTCAGCTTGGTAACGAAAAACGTGGCATTGGTCACCCTCTCTACGACCCATTGTGTGTTGGGGCGTTGTTGTTGGGCCCATTCCAAGGGATCCAAGGTGTCCAGTTTCTCCAGCATCGACTCTAGCGACGTCCGGTTAATGATGGTAAACGATTGGTCAAATACCCGGATGTTACTGCTCGGGTAAAAATATCGGGCTTGGTCTGTGTCCTTAAGCTGCAGCACATAACCAAACGCCAGATTCAACTTGAAGACCGTAGTTTGATCGTTGAAGATGGCTTCCACGTAGCTGCGTAGACGGGCGAGGTCGGTCAGTCGGAAATTGTAGATATCTTGAATAGGGCGATGACGGTAGAAACAGTGCCGGATCATGGGCCAATGGCGCCGATAGATGTCACTCACTGGATGGTCTTCGTGTAACAGATCGCTAGGAACATTTATGGGTTCGTCCACAAAGTGTACTTTGCCCTCCACGTCGTACAAAATCTGGCCCAAGGTCTTGTCGTCGGAATTTGACTGTTGAATTAGGGCGACATCATCATCGGCCCTCGTGCGATGGGTGGGAGTTCCCCCTGTCTTGATATTGATGCCTACGGGCTCTTCTACCTGCAAACGTGGCTGCGGAACAGGTTGTCGTGTGCGTTGGTGTCGCAGCAACTGACTGGTCAGTTTGAAAAGCCGACCACATTCTTCGCATGGACGCTTGGGTACTTCATGGCGTGCACGTGTGTGGCGCTGTAAATGATCCGGGCGCTGAAACGACAGTGTACATATCGTACAGTTATACCGGGCGGTTCCTTCGTGCTTGATAGCCTCATGGCGGCGCAAGTCGTGCAGACGAGTGAATGATTTCGAGCACGTAGTACAAGTGAACATCTTGGTGGTTGACAGAGTGTCTGATGAAACGGCCAGGCCGCTTCCCTTTTATAGCACGCTAGCTGGTATCATGTTCGGGCACCTCCGTGTCTCTTCGTTACCAAGACCCTACGCGAGGCTTCACCCTATACCCCGATCTGTGGACAGCCTTCGAGAAAGTGGTGCCTATCGTGGACCAGCTGTTTACACCGGACGAGCGGTCATCAGACGAGCTGGAGTGGGCTCGTGCCCTGAGAGAAGCAGCGGCTGAATCCAATGAACAAATGTCTAGCCATGAACCAGACGACGATGCCATTGATTACCCGGCTAGACTCAGTCAGCCCAGTGACATGACCACCCAATCCTTTGATCTCACGGGGTTCTCCCTATAAATACGAGAGACAGTCAAATCTGGTACCATTCACGTACTGACCATGACGGAGCATATAATACTGGCGTATCTCAGCTTGACCCCCGAGGTTTTCCTGCACGTGTATGCGGATACGGTCGATATCATGGAGGAGGTGGGAGACATCTGTGATGCGGACCATACACAACCGTGCCCGGCCCACATTCGTCTGTCCCGGGAGGGCTGGACCAAATTCAAACGGGTGTTGTCTGGTGAACTGGACGGCGACCTCATCCACTTGTGTCACGATGTGTACATCCGACGCGGCCCTTTCTGTGCTCAATTGGCTCGGCTAGATGGGGGTACAGTGCATTTTACCCTTCACCCTGATCTATTGTCTGCATTGGAAGATGCCGTGGTAGATGTGGATCAAGTGCTTATCAAGCGGTCATCAGACGAGTTGGACTGGTCATTTACCATCGACACTGTGGAAGCCAACGAAGAAAATCAGAAACTCCGGCCCAAGATATACCCGTTATAAATAAACGATAGAGCCAGGGTCCATCATCATTTGTCACCATGAAGCGCTGGGAGAAGGTGTTGGATAACTTAAACTACAGTCCCGACAGTCCGGCGGCCTATAGTGCATTGTCGGCTCTCTATCGAGCGGCCAAACCCCAGGGGATACAACGTGCCCAAGTCCGAGATTGGTTAAGAAAACAAGACACCTATACCTTACATCGATCTGTCCGTCACCATTTTCTACGGAACCGGGTCATCGTGGGAGGAATAGATGCCCAGTGGCAAGCGGATTTGGTCGATATGAGCGCCTTTGCCAAACACAACGATGGGAATCGGTATATCTTGACGTGCATCGATATCCTATCGAAGTATGCGTGGGTGGTACCCATCCGGACGAAAACGGGGGCGAATCTCATAGCGGCGTTCAAAGACATCTTCAAGATCGGGCGCAAACCTTTGTATTTGCAAACCGACGAAGGCACGGAATTCCTCAACAGACCGTTCCAACAGTTTCTGAAAGCCCAGAAGGTGTTTTTCTTTCATACGTACAACGAGACCAAGGCTTCCGTGGTGGAAAGGTTCAACAGAACATTCAAAGGCCGCATGTATAAATATTTCACCTATAAGAATACAAGGCGGTACATCGATGTTCTCCCGAAACTTGTGAGTGGTTACAATCGAGCCTATCACCGGAGTATACAGAGAGCCCCCATTACCGTGACCCAATGCAATGAAGCCCAAGTCCGGCGTGTCTTGTACCCCAGGCAATCGCAGCGAACGCCGAAGGCGGTGTACAAGGTCGGGGACCCTGTACGGATCAGTAAAGTCAAAGGTCAATTTGAGAAAAGTTAATTGCCCAACTGGAGCGATGAGCACTTCCTGATTAAACGGCGCCTACCCCAACAGCAGCGAGTCTATGAACTGGAAGATCTTCAAGGGGAACCGTTGCTAGGGACATTTTACGAGATGGAATTACAGCCTGTCGTAAAAACAAAGCAAGACTACTACACGGTGGAGCAGATTTTGAAAACGGAACGTCGACGTGGCAAACTGTTTCATTTCGTCAAATGGCAAGGCTGGCCCAGTTCCTTCAATTCCTGGGTCGCTGCCAACCAGGTGAACCACCGGTCAAATCAACCAGGACGAAGGAAATTTGGTCAGTCGGGAGGACTACGCGAACGGATACACGTTGTTCTGTTTCGATCTGACCCCCACCTTAGAGAACGACCATCAGCTGGCCCTGGCCAAGCAAGGCAATTTACGGTTGGAAATCCACTTTGCACGAGCCCTCGGGACCACCGTCAATGTGATCTGCTACGCCGAGTTTGACAAAATCATTCAAGTGGACAAGGCGCGCAACGTCCTGTGTGACTTTTCCACCTAACATGGATACAGACCAGATAACCACCGTGCTGGAGAATGACCCAGGGACACGTATGGTCTTTCAAGGGTGTTCGCCCGAGATGTGTTCCCATTAGACCGTGTGTATCCTGCTGCATACGTTCTCAACACGGACCCGATGGATCGGCCCGGTGAACATTGGGTGGGCGTGTACTTGACAGAACAGCAGGGCGAATACTTTGACCCGTACGGCCTGCCACCCCTCCATCCCGATTTAACATACTTCATGGATCAAGGCACAGAGACGTGGTGTTGGAACGTTGCAAAGCCTGGCCAGTAGCGTGTGCGGACAATATTGCTTGTTTTACCTGTACCATCGATGGCGGGGAAGACCCTTATCTACCATCGTACAGATGTTTGACGAGTACCCCAAGGCCGAGGACCGCGATGTACTCGTATATGACTGGGCCGCCCATCATTTCAATGTAAAATCCCCGTTCTGGGCTTAAGTTCTTTCAATGTACAAGCCCCCTGTTCTGGGCTTAAGTTTACAAGCCCCCTGTTCTGGGCTTCAGTTCTTTCAATGTACAAGCCTCCTGTTCTGGGCTTCAGTTTTCACGTGGTTGTTCTCACGTTGTTGTTGTTCACTGAATAAAAAGCAAAATGAGATCTCACCAAAACACCCTGTCTTGTGTGTTTTCTATATGAGCATAATGCATGAAACTGGCTTTGAACACCGTATTAGCCAATCAGTGGCCTAGAATGGAGCCAAAGGTAACCCAGCCATGTCCAGAAAACATTACCCGGGTGTACAAGAACCCGGATGTAGGCGCGGACGTAGGCGAAAGCATCCCAGTACCCGGATGTAGGCGCAGACGTGAGCGAAATTCTAGTACCCGTCCATTGATTCTTTTATCGATCGCTCATTGGCTCTTTTTCTCGACCGCTGATTGGTCCAAATCCTTCCCAGGTTAATTTACAATCTCCTTTTGGGGTTCAAGCTCTGTATATCGATGCCGCAACATTGTCTCCGAACGTTGCCGAAAGGGAGACCTTTGACCTTTTGACCTGGATGTGACCTTTGACCTTTTGACCCGACATTCATCCGCACACTGCCGGTGATGACGCGCGCGCGCGCGCGTGCGGCCGGAGAACCCGCGCGCGCGCGCGCTGCGGCCGGGGCGGGCCGGGCCGGGCCGGGCCGGTAAAAACCTCGGAGCTTGAACATCCGGACGTCTAAGAGAACATTGGAACTCTTCTGGGTTTGGAGGTGAAACCCGGAAGTGACGTCACAACCTACGTGACCTGCGCAGCAGAATGGAAACGACACCCTAGTCTAGTCCCCTTACATAGGCTTCACATGGATACCTCACTCGATCCCATCGGCCCACTAGTGGCCCACCTAGACCCCAAAACGTCTATTTCCATACCCTTTGTCCACTGCGCTTGCGCAGAGTGACGATATTTCAACTCCGCACTCACCCCATCAGATGCCCCCTCACATAGGCTTCACATTGATACCTCATTCGATCCAATCGGCCCACTAGTGGCTCCCCTAGATCCCAAAACGTCTATTTCTATACACTTTGTCTATTGCTCATGCGCAGAATGACGATATTCCTACCCCGCGTCCATCCCATCGGTTGCCCCCTCACATAGGCTTCACATTGATACCTCATTCGATCCAATCGGCCCACTAGTGGCTCCCCTAGATCCCAAAACGTCTATTTCTATACACTTTGTCTATTGCTCATGCGCAGAATGACGATATTCCTACCCCGCGTCCATCCCATCGGTTGCCCCCTCACATAGGCTTCACATTGATACATCATTCGACCCCATCGGGCCATTAGTGGCTCACCTAGATCCCAAAACGTCCACCCCGTATGGACCTATACACCCATAGCCATGCAGTATAGGCCTACTGAATCTAAGTAGTTGAGTTTCAACAAAAGCCGATCTTTTCCTTATTTTCTGTTCTTATAGGTGACTCTATTTGTGAATTATGGGCCATTATAATACCAGCATATCTATCTTTATTATACCTCATGTAAATTCGTAATGTTTTCATTGGTTGACAGCCTGTCACGTGTCATTCTACAAATCGTGATGTTCAGTGATTATGCAGTCATATCTTGCCTTACCGTTGAATAAATGTCATGTACCACGGCAGAGCGTTGGACATGACATTTATTCCACGGCGACATCTGTCGGACCAAGCTAGAGTTGCCTCCCATAGCGCGCGCGCCAACATACTCCGCGAAACGAAGATTGATGTGTATATGTCGGCCTGACGTGTATACGTCGGCCCGTTGGTGATAGAAATTGATGAATGTGATTTGATAATTGAATGAAATAAATTTGACATCTTTTGAAAAGGTACGTAAGATAACCGATAACGTTACTCTTCCAAATTATGCGATTGAGTCGACAAACAAGCCGAGGTCGAACAGTTGATATTGACACAGCGTTTTGAAATCAACAACGGTCCGCGCAGTGTTGAACACGATATGCTTATTTCACCGTACGGTCCTCATTCACATGATTATAAAGTCCCATTTTATTCAAATATGACATTCGGTATAATAAAACAACTATTGCATGTTATAGAGTGGGACATCACGATTTGTCAGCTCTCGACAAGTGATGTACAACTCGCGCTGCGCGCTCGTTGTACATCACTTGTCTCGAGCTGACAAATCGTGATGTCCCACTCTATAACATCCAATAATTGTATAGTGTCTCACTCTATTGCCGAATTAGGTGTCCTTATCAATACCAGCACATCTATCTGTGTCTGACTCTACTTCTGAAGTAGGTGGCATTATAATACCAGCACATCTGTCTGCGTCTGACCCTATTTCTGAAGTAGGTGTCCCTATAATACCAGCACATCTATCTGCGTCTATCTTTCCGAATTCGGTGTCGTCATAATACCAGCATATCTATCTGCGTCTGACTCTATTTCTGAATTAGGTGTCTTTAAAATACAAGCTCATATATGTGCTCCTGACCCTATTTCTGAATTAGGTGTCCTTGTAATACCTGCATATCTATCTTCGTCTGTCCCTAATTCTGAATTAGGTGTTCTTATAATACTATCACATTTACCAGCGTCTGTCTCTATTTCTGAATTTAGGTGTCCGTATAATACCAGTACAACTATCTATGTCTGACTCTATTTTCGAATTAGGTATCCTTATAATACCAGCACATCTATCTGTATCTCTCTTTCCGAATTAGGTGTCCTTATAATACCAGCACCTCTGTCTTTGTCTGACTCTATTTCTGAATTTAGGTGTCCCTATAATAACAGCACTTCTATATTTAGGTGTCCGTATAATACCAGTACACCTATCTGCGTCGTAATCTATTGGTGAATTAGGTTTCCTTATAATACCTCCATCTTTATCTGCGTCTGTCTGTATATCTGAATTAGGTGTCCCTATAATACCAGCACGTCTTTCTGCATCTGACTCTATTTCTGAATTTAGGTGCCTGTATAATACCAGTATATCAGTCTGCGTCTGACTCTATTTTCGAGTTAGGTGTCCTTATAATACCAGCACATTTAGCTGCGTCTCTCTTTCCGAATTATGTATCGTCATAATACCAGCACATCCATCTGCGTCTGACCCTATTTCTGAATTAGTGATCCTTCTAATACCAGCACATATATTTGCGCCTGACCCTATTTCTGAATTAGGTGTTCTGGTAGTATCAGCACATCTATCTGCGCATGACCCCATTGCCGAATCAGGTGTGATTGTGATACCTTCACATCTATTTGCGCCTGAATCATTTGGACCGATATTCAAGAGGTTGACAAAATTGACGTCTGGCGACTAAAAGCAACCATACGACTCTACAGGAAAGCTTCCCTCGACACCTCACATTCAGACATGAGAATGAGGTGGATTCTCGGACGTAACCTTCGTATCTCAGTCGCGATTTTATTGCAGCTGTTCCTGAGGAAATAATGAAGTGTCCATATCGCACCTAGCACCGGCTTAAGCGGGATTAGACAAGCAGATCAGCCACCACAAATAACTCACCTGATGTTAATGGATGAGTTCCAAAGACATCTGATGGAGTAAACGCCACAAAATGGCATCTGATTTTCTGAGTTAGGTGTCCTTGTAATGCCAGCACATCTATCTGCGTCTGACTCTATTTCCGAATTAGGTGTCCTTATAAAATACCAGCACATCTATCTGCATCTGACGCAATTTCCTAATTAGGTGTCCTCATAACACCAATATATATATATGTATGCGTTCGACTTTATTTCTGTATTAGTTGATCTTATGGTACCAGCACAGCTATATCTGTCTGATTCTGTTTCTGAATTAGGTGTCCTTATAATACCAGCATATCTGCATCTGCACATATTTCCGAAGTAGGTGTCCTCATAAAACCAATACATCTATAAGCGTCTGACTCTATTTCTGAATTAGTTGCCCTTATACAAAAATGTAGTACCAGCATAACTATATCTTCCTGACTCTATTTCTGAAGTAGGTGTCTTTATAATACCAGCACATCTATATCGGTCTCACCCTATTTCTGAATTAGGTGTCCTTATAATATTAGCGCAGCTGTCTATGTCTGACTCTATTTCTGAATTAGATGTTTTTATATTATCAGCACATCTATGTCTGTCTGACTCTATCTCTAAATTAGATGTCCTTAAAATATCAGCACATCTATATATGCCTGACTCTATTTGTGAATTAGGAGTTCTGATAATATCAGTACATCTGTCTGTGTCTGACTCTATTTGTGAATTATGTGTCCTCCTAACGTCAACACATTTCTCTGGGTCTGGCTCTATTTCTGAATTAGGTGTTCTTGTAATTACCAGACCATCTGTCTGTGTCTGACTCTATTTTTTAATTAGGTGTCATTATAACACCAGCACATCTATATCTATCTGACCCTATTTCTGAATTAGGTGTCCTTATAATATCAGCACATCTACCTGTGTCTCGATTTATTTCCGAATTAGGTTTCCTGATAAATATCAGCACATCTGTATGTGTCTGGCTCTATTTCTGAATTCGGTGGCATTAAAATACCAGCAAATCTATCAGTGTCTGACTGTATTTGTGAATTGGGTGTCACAATAATACCAGCACATCTATCTGTAGCTGACGCTAATGCTGAGTTGGTTGTTCTTTTAATATCAGCGCATCAGTCGGTGTCTGGCTCTATTTGTGAATTAGGTGGCATTATAATATCAGCACATCTGTCAGTATCTTACTCTATTTGAGAATTAGGTGCCATTATAATACCAGCACATCTATCTGTGTCTCACTTTATTTCTAAATTCAATGTCCTCATAATACCAGCACATCTGTCGGCTTCAGACTTTCTAAATTAGGTATCCTTATAACCAGCACATTTGTCTGAGTCTGACTCCACTTAGGTGTCGTTATAAAACCAGCTCATCGGTCCGCATCTGACTCTATTTCTGAATTAGGTGTTCTTATAACAGCACAGATACCTGTCTGACTCTGTTTCTGAATTAGATGTCCTTATAAAAACAGCACATCTATCTGTATCTGACATTATTTCCGTATTAGGTGTCTTTATGCCAGCACATATATGTCTGTCTCTATTTCTAACATAGGTGCCCTTATAATACCAGCACATCTACGTCTGAATATTCATGCATTAGGTGTCCTTGCAATACGAGAACTTCTCTCCGCGTCTGACTCTATTTATAAATTAGGTGTGATGATAATACCAGACCGTCTATCTGCGTCTGACTCTATTTCTGAATTAGTTGTCCTTATAGTACTAGCACATCTATATCTCTCTGACTATTTCTGAATTAGGTGTCCTTGTAATACCAACACATCTACGTCTGACTGTTGATGTATTAGATGTCTTTACAATATCAGAACATCTATCTGCCCCCGACTCTATTTATGAATTAGGTGTGGTTACAATACGAGACCATTATTCTGCGTGTGATTCTATTCCGAATCACGTGTCCTTATAAATTCAGCACATCTATCTGCGTCTGACTCTGACCGTAGATCTTGCCAAATTTATTATTTGCGAGTCGCAATTTGATGATCAACATCAACAGCTTCTCCCATTATAGATGCTTGCTAGACTTGGGTGACTCTGCCATTGACTCTCACAATCATTACTTTTTGTACGTACCGGTTTAACCATACTATGGACACAATACATGCCATATAACATCTCGTGGAGAATCCCCTCAAGATCCTTGTGCTATTTTCCCAAAGAAGTAAAGACATTTAAATTAAAAGCAGAGCACCTTGAAGAAAACCCGATTAATCGAAATCGAAAGAACAATAAAAACCGGAAAATGGCTCAGATGTAGATGACTTCAATGGAAAAAGGGGAGCAACTCTTGGTATCATTCAAACGGAAAAAGATCCCTAGATCACTTCACAGACACAGATTGACATTTTAATCATTCACATAAATACACATGAAATATTAGTATATATAGTGTGTCTACTGACTGGCTTTATTTGACTGGCTTTGAATTTATTTTCCCAGCAATGTAGGTGAACGCTCATTTTTTAGTCTGAAAATAGAAGACAGATATTATGATAAATCGGAATGATCAATCCATTATGCTCTACTATAGACTAAAGTTTAGCTAATCTCACTATAAGTAATATAGCGGAGTCAAACGCATAAAGCTTCATGTTGACATCATTGCAGGCTTTCAAATGTGACTGCCTTCATCTGACACAAATGACCAGAGCAAAATATTAACAACACATACATACAATTATAAATGAACGCAGATCAGTATTTGCGCTCTCGTCTGGAGCATAGAATCACCCATAGCTTAAATCAAACAAGCGTTATCTGCGTTTAAAAAATGCGATAAAATTTTATAAATGGAAGCACAGAAATTCTCAGTCTATCATTAATAAATTAGATGAACATTGATTATACCTACGAGTGGTTATTTATCATATTTTTATCAATATTTATTTCATATGGGTTCATAAAACCAGTTAAATTTCTAAGAGTATATGCTAATTTAATTATCGGGTAAAAATACCATATCAATGCAATGGTGTGACATACCTTTTGTATCGTATATCTCTATTACATTGCTTTTGGTCGTTGCAGAGTGAGAATAGATGCTACAGACAGAAGTTTTTGTATACTTGTGACTATGCCATTCTAAGAAACTCTTCATACTTGTTGGACATTGTGTTTACAAATTGCAGATGCAAGGGGTAGTATGACTTCAAATGCAATCGATGCAAAAGCTGCTGGTCAGACCTTAAGGAAGCCTTTGCGCATATTTCCATATAATTTGCATCATAATATATAATCTACGAAGGTGCTATTTTTTCCTACGAAGTAGGCTACAGATCGCAAATTGTCCGGTAATGAGTGAGTGAGTGAGTGAGTCAGTCCATTCGAGTCCTTTTGTCGGCAAAATAAGGAGAACCATTGACATTAGAACCTTGGTTTTTGGCACGAACGTGCATTAGGGCATTGTTACCAACAAGTTCTGAGCTGACCGAATTCTGCTGAGAATTTGATTTATAATTATTTTTTTTATTATTTATTGATAGCTCAGCGAGTGCACTGTCATGCCCATCGGGAACCCTTGGCTGTATGTTTCACTGTATATATAACACAGTATAAAACGTGATGGGATAATGAAATAGGAAATGCTAATTTTCCATCATTTGTTAGTGCATTTAACTACACTGCTATTACCAACTTGCCAGCCTACACACAATTCAGTATATTGCTAGAGATATATGTAAGCTGTGGCCTTTAACGTGTATCCTATTTCACATCCTTGAAACATTTCCTCACAGATCACATCAGGCGTCAAATTCAGGTCAAGTTACAGTTACGCACTGTTGGTGAAATATACTACGTCAACCAATTAAGTCAGCCGAAGAAAGAAAGATGTGGCATCATCCTTCAGAATAGTCTGCGTGAGCAACAACGATAAAAGTTTACTGAGGGTGAAACAAAGCCATGACGGCATGTGCTAGTTTAAAGTGTCTTAATTTATTTTCTTTGGGTAGAATTTAACTAGATAAAGTAAGTAGACGCTATTTATTCGTCTTTGTACCGATTATGCTCAGGAGAATGGCATGAAATCATTATCTTGTGCAGAGAAGGTGTTGGTCTTGAGTTGAATTACTGTAAACTACATAAATGCTACCTTTCTACTATACTATATACAAAAATTTGTTGTATTGTTGGGAAAATAATGCGATTCAAAAAGTTGTTTTGATCCTGGACAAGGGCACTGAAAACCATTAAAGAGATCGATATATTTTCACACGTAAAGCTTGAAATCTACTGAACTTTTTTATTATTCAATCTGTTTTCTTTAGTTAACAAATTGTAAAATTAAATCGGCGATAGTTATTTATTTTTGGAATGAAGGCGCAGCAGGAGATTGTTACAACAAGTCTTGAGCTGACCTACTTTTGATGAAAATTTCGGGTGATTTTTGATGAAAATCACTGGCGATTCTGACTTGGGCGGTGCCCATCTTAATATAGGCAGGATTCTAACTGGGGGCGGGGATTTCCAAGAGTTCAGTTCGCGTTCAGAGTCCTAATGCCTACTCTACTTCGTAGGTCCTGTGACGTTAGTCACACTGCTCATGTCATACTTCAAACAAGACATTTTGCAGGATAAGGAGCCAACTTTGGGGGATTTTATTTATTTTAAATTCAAATGAGCATTGGTGGTGAGTAAAAAAATCGCGTCATTCGCTTTCCCGCATTTCCATTTTGTGTGACTATAAGACGAGTAGTTAGAAATTGTATTGTTTACTGGGCGTTTGTTGTTTTGTTAAAGATTATCATTGAACATTTATATTCACAGGCTGGGTTAAACCATCCCTCGAACCAGGATAATGGTGTATGTATGCGTGAGTATGACTACATATCCCTCCTAAGTGTTAGTCAGACGAGTGCAGACTCTGCTCCACAAAGTGGTCCATAAAATCTCGTTGACATTCAATCAAGTCATGCTAACGCTATTATTTGACATCTGTTATCAGGGCAAATTCTGAACAGTACTATGATTTTCGGCTTTTCTGTTGCAGTATTGGTTACTAGATTAATTGTTAGAAAACACAGAGTATTTGTTTTGTGTGTATTGTCTAGTTTTAGCAAATTGTATTCAGAATCTCAATTACGGTATCGATCTGTGCCTTACCTGTACTCTTTAATAATTGCGTGGATTATATCCAGTATAATGTGTTGGTTAAAATGTAATCAAGCTATAAAAAACAATATTTGAAATTAAGAAAGAAATACGTCTCGGGTTTGAATCCGCAAAGTTCAAGTCTATGTTGCTCGAATCTAGCACTCTGAATAAACAATATATTGATGCAGTATTAATCTAGTTGAAGTACATTTAGAACAAAATTTGGTAGCGACATTATTGCAATATACGTCTTCGCTGTAAACTAGTTATTAATGGTCTTTACAGGGAAACACTGTTGTGTTTTTTTTCGGGTTTTTTCATACACATTTGAAAAAAAAATTCATACACATTTGAAACGGTCATACAAAAAATGTCTTTAGATTATTGACGCGTAAATTATTTTATGGACGAGAGTTGAATATTAAATATCATGCTTGCTCTTTATATATGATTTCACACATCAAAGAGTCTCTCGTGTCTTTCTTTTGAAGGAATAGCTCATTTAGTGTTTCGAGCACGATTCATAATCATACTATGCAACCCGTCATGTACATGTACATTTGATATACTGACTACGATAGGTCCCGCTTGCCAAAACTAAGAAAATCCCAAATATTTCAAAAAGATCGATGGTTTCGATGCTACTAGTGCCGCATGTGGGCGAGAATCAGGCTACTGTCAGCCAATCAGAAGTTTAGTCTAACTAAGCAGTTAGACAGCTGAACTTGTATGCTGTTTGCATACATTACCAATATTGTCTACCGACGCCTGGCGGGAAACGTTTTAAAATTGGACTGACGCATTTGAAACCTTCATTTCATTTCATTGTACATATCACATATATTTAATTGGATCTGTACTGTTTGGTCAGAATATCCAGTTCCGATGAAAAAAACAAAACAAAATTAACTCGAGAAATCAGCAACAAACATCGCACAGGTATAAATAAAATGTAATAATGAAAATAAACATATATAGATCCAGTGCTCTATTATGCATTATCTTACCATTCAGTTTGTAGGTGGTGAAGTCTCCGCAATTGTCTGATATTTCTCCTCCAAATCCATTCACGGTCTCATGAGACAGCTTCTTCTGAGATGTCGTTTCCGTTGCAATTAGCTTTATCAGCTTCAACTACAATATAGTGTCAGCAAAATACAAAATTGTCTTAGAAATCTATTTTCTTTACTGAAATAACATGGGTTTACTTGGGCCTAACTAAATAATTACCAATAATGGATTGTACGGAAACTTGGAATTGAATTGAATAGTTAAAATGTGCGTGAAACGTAAAACTATGCTGCCTCCCTCGCTCGCTGTCGCATTACACTTTCGCCTCGCCAAAGGGTTCGAAATTGATAGATGTAAGACCTACTTTTGATACTGACAACTGGCAAACGATCATTCAGCAACCATTCGTTTGTACGGTTCGCAGCACATTTACACGGTTCTTACAAGTAGGCTCTTGTTTCTACTAGAAATTCGGACTTATTCCGCAGTACTCCCAGACATATTCACCATGTTTAGATACATTCAGATATATATTCATGAGATATGACACCTGTACCCGTATACCCTTGCTCTTGCTCATGCGAAACAGGGGAGAGAGGGAATTTGGCTTAATGTCACTTACAGTTTGTTTCAGCCATATGGTGACAGTCAGTTTGGTTGGCGGAGGAAGCCGGAGCACCCGGAGAAAACCACCGCCCTTCGGCAAGTATCATGCGAAACAGTACTCATATTTGTTTTCACCACTGGGATTGCAGAATGTCAAACACTTCAATATATTATGATAACGGAGAGTTATGCTGTTTTCACCGCAGTTAACGCTTCGTATTCGATTTGTCTGTATTTTTTGGAATATCTTATTCTGTATTTCTCATCATTCAGAAGTATTCCCTACTCAGTGGTCTTCGCGCAGTCACGCAGTCTTCAAAAGGTGATACCATATGCGTATGTTTGTGTATAGGTGATCTGGATGCAAGGTGTGGAATGGCGACAGAGCCCGAATCAGCAAGTCGTGATGTGATGTCTGACTAGGAAATAACTTCGATGAAGGGTTGACTCATACGAAACCGGCGAGTAGCTATCGAGATTCCCGCCGTTCAAATGACGTGAACAGACGTCTTGCAAATTATGTCCGCGCTCCCATGCTTAATTGATTTTAACCATTTACTCTTGTTTGGAATGCTTTTCATGGGGTAGTTGCAGAATTGCGACGAAAACGTACAAAGAGATAAGCGCATAAGTGAATTGGATGTGATTTGTCTTACAAGGGAAACTGAGTTAAGTTATCTGAAGTTTCGATTTACCTCAAGTTCTATCCAACTTCTTAGCTAGCCAGACCATTTTAAAATGAAGCCACTCGTTAAGCTCCAACGTTTCAATAAGGTAATGCAAACAAGTATACATATGAATAAGCTAACCTCGAGTTCCTTCAGTCCCTTCATTCCATAGAGCTTGTGTCGATCCTCCATTGGTAACACTTGTAAATAACAGCTTCCGGCCAGTCTAACTCCCAGGGTGTGCTGAAAACAATGAAATATCGTAGTATAAACACATATTGTAAATATTAATGGGCGCAAACCTCATTCCCCCTTTCTCAGCTCACACAGGGACAAATTTACAATGTTATTACCCAGACACTATCGCACTGTTTTAGCACTGGGGTCCTGTGTGGAAATTAACGCGACAGTTAATAAATCAATGTACATATCCGGAACTTCAAATATATGTAGGAAATGATGCTTAATCTGTCATAGATAACAGACAGCCCACTTGATATTTCAGACCAGATATAGGAGGATATCTCAAAAATATTCCAACGAAGTAGGCTACCATATGCAAATTGTCCGGTAGTCAATGAGTCCATCCGAATCCTTTCGTCGGCATAATACGGAGAACTGTTGAAATTAGAACCTTGATTTTTGGCATGAAGGTGCATTAGGGGACTGTTACCAGCAAGTTCTGAGCTGACCTACTTTTGATAAAGATTGCTGGTGTTTTTTTATGAAAATGACTGGTGATTCTGATTTGGGCAGTGCCCATCTTAATAGAGGCAGGATTTCAACTTGGGGCGGGGGTATTTCGCGTCCGAGTCCTAATGCCTACTCTACTTCGTAGGTCCTTTAACGTTAGTCACACTGCCATGTATGGTAAGTGTGGTAAATTCCAGGCTTCGGATCCAACATTTTGGATTTACCTTTCAGTAAACATTTCCGGGTCAATAATTGAAATATCTTTCTCATACGACTGTTTAGCATTAATTCCAAATATGCATGAAATGAAAAACAATATAATAATGAAAATACACAGCATGGTTTTCAGCAACAGTTCTCAAAGAAGACAGCAATACTTCAAGGTGTTCTTTTCTCACGAAGTAGGCTCTCATTTGCAAATTGTCCGGTAATGAGTGAGTGAGTGAGTCCATCCGAATCCTTTCGTCGGCAAAATAAGGAGAACCGCTGAACTTCGAACCTTGATATTTGGCACGAATGTGCATTGGGGGACTGCTACCAGCAAATTCTGAGCTGACCTACTTTTGATAAAAATTTCCGATGATTTTTGATGAAAATCACTGGTGATTCTGACTTGGGCTGTGCCCATCTTAATATTGGCAAGATTTCAACTTGTACATCAAATCCGTATCAATTACCAGTAGTCTCTATCCAAATGAATTTCATATTGATGTAGTCGCACTTTGATTGTGACTTCATTGAACACCATGGATGTGTAAACACATAATGTTGAAACGGCCCTTAACCCCGTGTTAAACGGAACAAGAGCGATCATATTACATGGTACGTATGTGGTTGATCGTATTCCCCATGATGAAATATCCCGCTTGACAATTTCGCCAAGGCTTAGCTTGTCACGGTCTATCTCATTAATCTTATTGAAATGGTTCTCTGGTCATATCGTTCTAACAGCGGATTTTTGGTGATGATCGGGTGTGAAGGTGGTGGGACTAGCTCATCCATCTCTTTCTATATCATTGAATATCAGTAAAAAATCGTGAAATGACTACAAGCCTTCTCACCATGAACGTAGGGGATCCCTGAGCATGTGCTATCCGAAACACAATGAATGTTAAACATGTTCGGATTGAAACACGTACCCGAGAATGAACACCAGCTCATGTGTGTTCAGTAGAACTTTTGGGATATAAGCACATACTTGAGGTGTTTATTACCTTTATCATGTCGACGAAAAAGATGGCCACATCTAAAGGCTCGGTCGGTTTTGTTGTATCAGTGGCATTGCACGAGCAGGATTCACCCGACGGTTTGGTGCCTCTCTGTGAGGTACAGTTGCCTAGATCCTGCATACATACACACTTGCAAGTACATCCGTCTAGCGTTGACGTTCCGTTCTGGCATTTGGGTTTCTGCTCGGTGACAACATGAACGGGTGTGGTTGCATTACACGAGCAGGATTCGCCCGATGGTTTGGTGCCGTTTTGTGAGGTACAGTTTCCCATTCCATGCATGCACACACACTTGCAGGTACACCCGTCTAACGTTGACGTTCCGTTCTTACATTTCTCCGCGGTGACACCATGGATGGGTTCTGTTGGTTTGGGCTTCGTTGTTGCGACAGTTGCATTGCAAGAACAGGTTTCACCCGATGGTTTTGTTCCGTTCTGCGAGATGCAATTTCCTAGTTCCTGCATACATACACACTTGCAGGTACAATCGTCTAACGTGGATGTTCCATTCTTGCATTTGGGTATGTCTACCAACCGCTCTCCTCGGAGGATGGCCCGCACCTGCTCGTGAGAGATTATTCCGGATTTAACTCGATAAATATATTACCTACAAATACACTGCGATCGAACTAAACTGTCGAGTTGAACTATTGAAGAATATAATAAAATATATCATTGAAGGATGTGCCAGGGTATTAGTACAATTAATGTCATTTTTAGTATTTTTCGACGAGAAACTGCATTGCCTCAAAATATAAGTGGCTAGTCCGTCATTCAATATTCAGCCGTCGTGCATTAAAGAATTTCCGCGTCCATAATCCAAAGACGTAATGCAGCTGACAACACCGTGAACGCTGTGTATCTCTAGACATGTGTATAGCAAATCAAATGTAATAAAACTTAGAGATCTATTTCAAACTGAGGACCAATATTTTTTAGTTAGACTACATGTAAGTACATTTATAAGAGAAGCTATGCTATTGAGTACTTGATTAAATATACAATTATATTAAGATAGAAACAATCGTGATTTTATGCCATAATATCCTATTCAAATTATATTTTTTATTTGTATGTATGTTTGCTTGCTTTATTTTATTTTATTTCTTCTTCAATATTCGTGTTCGTCAATACATATTTTGTTATGTTTGTCGTTAATATTTTATAATAACCACCAATGAAAATAGTCAATTAGTTATAATTGTTAAAGATGTTATATATGTATTTAGGTTCATTCTTCCTTGCATATACATATATATATATATTGTACCTCTCGTACTAACCTTGTGGTTTTAGAGCGTATCAAAGCACTTAGGAGAAGGTGGCTATTATTTCTATCTTCCTACTCCCTGTTGCTATATCACATTTATGTCAAACTTACCTCCCTGATTTTCTGCAAAGCCAGCTCTCGTGTGATTCTCGTACCGTTGACATGAGTGCCGTTCAAGGTAGTCTGGTTTTCGCCTGTGTGGTTCTTCGGGTGGTGGTGCTGTGGGTTGGTGGCACTATCCGGATGATGTAGGAACCGCTTCAAGAGACTGTTACCCTGTTAATAAAGCTACTAATAATATAGGCAAGATTATAAAATGAGATCCGGGTCGTGTTGGCTTTAAGCGGTTATGGGTTACTTTTTTGTTTAAGGAGAATGGTAGAAATACTGGATTATTTGAATGAAGGGACAGCCGTGGTTCTTGCTGGAGCTGATCAACCGTTCAGTTACGTTCTAATGGATCCCATTTCCATTGCATTATATAACTGATATCTCTGCTTTTATCAATGTGCACATGCATGAATCTAGCGAATTGCTCCTTTCATGCTCCATGTTCTGGGTATCAAGATAATACTAGCCGAGACAAAATCGTTTTGTTTTCTCCGTAGAAAATATTTTCCCGCCTTTCTCTGTCAGGATTTATGGATGAACAGCACAGTCCTCAAATAAAATTGTGTGTATCGTCAACGATTATAAACTTCGGAATACAAGTCAGATAATTCCAACGTATTATCGTCTCAATAAATGCGGAATCGTAGATACTGCAATGCAGGTTAGGTGGGATCATATTTACACCAGTTATAAATAACTGAAAAATCCGCTCCATGTTATAAACATATGGAAGAGATCCTGAGAACAACCCGAAGCTCACGGTTGCCCACGTACTGTGCACCAGTGTTGACGACACACGGGCAAGATAGCGTTGTCGAAAGATGAATAATTACAACTGTGGTGGAACATTGAACGGCAAACTCGTATGATCTAGTATGTTAACGTTCGAATATTTAAGAAAAAACGGCCTAAAATTCTTCAATAACTACTTATTTTCAAGCAACCGTTCTAAGAAACGACTTCAACTGTGACTTTGCGTAGGCGAAT